>PISX010015198.1:0-50405 GCA_004024625.1 Mellivora capensis | reverse complement strand
CTAAGACTTGTAAATTTTACTATTAGGTGACGAGGTGTGGACCTATTCTTGTTGATTCTGAGGGGGGTTCTCTGCACCTCCTGGATTTTGATGCTTGTTCCCTTTGCCATATTAGGGAAATTCTCTCCAATAATTTTCTCCAATATACCTTCTGCTCCCCTCTCTCTTTCTTCTTCTTCTGGAATCCCAATTATTCTAATGTTGTTTCGTCTAATGGTGTCACTTATCTCTCAAATTCTCCCCTCGTGGTCTAGTAGCTGTTTGTCCCTCTTTTGCTCAGTTTCTTTATTCTCTGTCATTTGGTCTTCTATATCACTAATTCTTTCTTCTGCCTCATTTATCCTAGCAGTAAGAGCCTCCATTTTTGATTGCACCTCACTAATAGCTTTTTTTTATTTCAACTTGGTTAGATTTTAGTTCTTTTATTTCTCCAGAAAGGGCTTTTATATCTCCAGAGAGCGTTTCTCTAATATCTTCTATGCCTTTTTCAAGCCCGGCTAGAACCTTGAGAATTGTCATTCTGAACTCTAGATCTGACATATTCCCAATGTTTGTATTGATTAGGTCCCTAGCCTTTGGTACTGTGTCTTGTTCTTTTTTTTGTGGTGAGTTTTTCCGCCTTGTCATTTTTTCCAGATAAGATTATATGAAGGAACATATTAAATACTAAAAGGGTGGCAATGACCCTAGGAAAATGCCCTTTAAAGAAAAAACTGAATTAACTGCAAGACTAAAGATCATGGGGAGAAAGCCGTGAATTCCACGCTTTGCTTTCTCCTCCTCTGGAGTTCCGCTGCTCTCCTTGTTAAGTGAACTTGGTCTTGGCTGGATTTCATTTGATCTTCTGGGGGAGGGACCTGTTGTAGTGATTCTCAAGTGTCTTTGCCCGAGGCAGAGCTGCACTGCCCTTACCAGGGGCCGGGCTAAGTAATCCCCTCGGTTTCGCTTTCTTGGGAGCTTTTGTTCCCTGAGCGCTTTCTTTAGAGTCTGGAGGACAGGAATGAAAATGGCGGCCTCCAGCCTCCGGCCCGGAAGAGCTGAGAATCGGGGCTCTACTCCTCAGAGAAAAGCTCCGGCTACTCCCATCTCCCTCGCCTCTGGCCGCACTCCGAGCTCACCCAGCCTGCGGCCGGTTCAAGGTAGCCCCGAGCTGAGAGCTCACTCCTCGGCTCTGTCTCTATAGCCGGCTTCCCGCTCCGATACCTGCTAGCTCTGCGACACTCAGACACCCCCGCTCCTTCTGTGACCCTGCGGGACCTGGGGCCACGCTGACTCCGGGTGGGCTTCAACCCGGTTTAGCCTCTGGAGCGATGTCCCTCCGTGGAGCAGACTTTTAAAAGTCCCGATTTAGTGCTCCGTTGCTCCGCCGCTTGCCGGGAGCCGGCCCCTCCCCCATGGTCTATCCTCCTGTCGCTTTTGATTCACTTCTCCGCCAGTCCTACCTTCCAGAAAGTGGCTGATTTTCTGTTTCCAGAATTGCTGTTCCTCCTCTCTTTGATCTCCCGTTGGATTTGTAGGTGTTAGTAATGCTTTGATAAGCTATCTAGCTGATCTCCTGCTACCTGATGTCGTCTCAGCTGCTACTTCTCCGCCATCTTGACCGCAATCCCAAACTCCGTTATTTTTAAAAAGAAATTTTATTTTATAACGAGGACAGACTTTTGCTCCATGTAAAGTTATATTTTATGGAGACATCATATTCTTGAAATTTCAAATTCTGTATTGTTATTTGTACATTGTCTTAAATGTACTGATTTTTTTTTCAGCTATATCTTTATGCCACTGCCGTGATCAATAATCTTCAGTTTTTTTTATCATCTACTGTATTTTTTGCTAGGGAAGCAGTTTTGTGTCATTCTATTCATTCATTCATGTTTAATACATGAACATGAATGAATGAATAAAATCATTCAACAATTGTACATTTTATCCCTACGGTATGCAAAATTATTCTAAATATTGGAAATAAAATAGTGGATGATATGCCATCTCTACCCTCAAGGAACTTTGGACTAGTGGAGATAGACAAGTCCACTTATGATTAATTTTTTCTGTGTTTGTTAGCCTCTGTACAATACAAGATATTTGCCAAGTACTTCCCCACTATCAGAAATCATGGATGGCTTCCTAGGAGAAATAAATTATGAATTAACACAATGACCTTGGGTACTGGAATCCTAAAGACCTGGATTTGAATCCTGGCTAACCAAATATCTAGTCTTGGGATTCTTTGAGCTTCCTCATTGGTAAGCAGTTGTTAATAACAACTGTTTTATAAATATATTGTGAACAGCAGATGAAGCAATTATAATCAATTCATCCCTTCAACAAATCTTTATGGAACCCATAAATATGCCAGGCACAGCAGTGAATAAAGTCCCTGCCCTCATTCTCTAATATGGAAGAAAGACAGTAAACAAACTAAAAGATGGATATAAAAAGTAATGTTAAGCAACTAAAAGTGCTATGAAGAAAATATTGATGGATGAGCTACAGGTTAAAGAATGCAGTTTGACATAAAGGACCTCAGTGATAGCATGACATATGGGCAATCATGAGATAGAGGATGAACTCCTTCTAGGCAAATTCAGAGGCCCTAGGGTGTGAGCTTGTTTAGTCTGTTCAAAACACAGGAGAGCCCAGTGCAGCTGAACATAATGAATGGAAGGAGAACAAAATTAGAGCTATTAGCAAGAGTACATTATATATGGCCTTGCACAGCTGCCTTTGAATTCTCTTCTAAGATGGCTGGGAACTATTGGCATGTGTTGAACAAGGGAAGAGCATGATCTAACTCACAGATCTCTGGCTGTCACAAGAAAGACAACTGTGGGTATGGGAAGCAAAGTGAAATGAGATTATTTCGGAAGCTATTGCCCTTAGGTTAGATGGGAGAAGACTATTTTGTAAAAATGCTAAGTGATGAGAACTGGACAATTCAAAGTGTGCTGGAAGGTGGTCCTTACAAGATATGCTGATATGCTGAGTTTGCTCTGTCTATAGCAGTGTGTTGGTAAATGTTTAACAACCAACTTTCTGAAATGAAAAAGTCCTGATATTTGACAGTTTCACTGGTGTACATATTCCCAATGTGGTTGATATCAAGCTATGAATCTGATTCCACTGAACACAGAGTTAGAGAGTAATTTGCACAGTCCACTCTCCTGAGTCCATGCCCATCAGCTCAGCTCAGCACACGACTTGTGGAAGACAGCCTTGAAGATGACTCTCAGTGATATCTACTTTCTGGTATTCATTGTGGTGATGTAACAATCCCCTCCACTCAAAGATGAATAAAACATGGCAGAAGTGATTGAATATCACTTGAAGATTAAATGACCAGAAGACTGGACTTTCCTCTTGAGCACACACTCTTGTTTTCTCACTGACTCTCCTGACATGCTTGTTCTCACCCTCTATCATTTGTTTCACTCATATTGGGGACAGCAAGAAGCCATGTTGTAAAGGGCTCCATTGGGAGGCTCAAATGACAAAGAAAAGATCCAAGGCCCTTAGTCTAACAACCCATCAGAAATGGAAGCATGAAAAAAACTACATAAAGCAAACCTCTCAAACCCAGTGAAGTCTAGAGATGACTATAACCCTGGAAAACAGCTATCCTATAACCTGGGGAAAGACTTTGAGCCAGAGATCCACAACTAAGCCATGCCTTGACTCCTGAATCCAGAAATGGTAAGATAATATGACATTTAATTTAAGCCATTACATTTGGGGCAATTTGTTTTGCCCCAAATGTATGTATGTGAGTAATGTATGTGAGTAATGTACACTTCTTGTAAAAGAAAGAGAGAGGTTAGGATGACTCTAAATTTTGGTTCCTGAGCATCTGGGTAAATATTGCTGCTGTTTAGTGAGTAAGGGAACACTAAGGGAAAATCAGGTTTGGGGATAGAAATTAAAGATTTGGTAAGGCCAGGGAAATATTAAGACAGATTTTAAATATTCTAGTGGAAATGTCAGGTAGATAGTTATTTATATGAACCTGAGATCAGGGAAGGTATTATGGATAAATATATAAATTTGGGGGCCATCAGCTGGCCTTTAACTACATGGAATTATTTGTATCATCTGGAAAGTTAAAGCAGATTGAGAGGAGAGAACATTAGAAGATAAGGCAGAGAGGAGAGAGGAAGTGAAAGGACTACAGAACATGTGAGTCTGAATGAAGGAACTGTTTGAAGAAAATATGATCAGCTGGGTCAAATATAGGTTCTGAGGTGAGTGGGATGAATATTGAGAATTTGCCATCACATATCTCGTTATTGAGGTCATTAGTGAATTTGACAATGTGCCCTTAGGTATTGTTAGAAACAATGGCCCAAGAGAGAATGGGAGGTGAGCAAATGGAGATAACAAATATTGATAATACTTTTAGATAATGTTTTCATAAAGATGTGTTCAGAGAAATGGAGCAGTGGTCATGGGGATAGTGTATCCCTTTGAATGGGAAGAAAAAAATAGCATATAGGTATGAATAAGGATAAAGAAAGATTTAGCTGTGAGGAGATCAAAAAAGTGCTAACTGATTGGTTTTATTTCCTCAGTGAAGCAAGAAACAAGATCAGGAACTGAAAATGAGAAAAGGTGATGTGTCATGGAAGTCTAAAAAGCTGTTGATATGGGAATTTGCCTTTTCAGAAACGGAGACAGTGATTTGTGAAGAGGTGTATACTGGAATTGCTAGACAATGCTGATATCCCACTTGAGATTTCCCTATTAAACATTTCAGTGAGAGCGGTCAGCATTTTTCTGTTTGTTTTCCCCAAATATGATCAGCTGTCCTTGTGAAGGCACATAGTAGGAAGAGAGTGGACTTAACCAAAGATGTTTTCCTAGGAGAATACAAGAAAAGATAATGTTATGAGATTGTGGAAATAGTGGATTATTTGAAAGTGCTGGCAAGGAGAACCCTACTTCCAGTCAGGGCCAGCAGAAAATGAGGACTAGAGGACATGGAGAACCTCCTCCTTAAATGGAAGCAACATTCTCAGAGTTCTTTAGACTTATGTTAGAGCAAGAAGGAAAAGCAAGTACTCAGAGAAGAGATAGAAGAGATGAGGCCATATTGCTTATAGACAAGCAGCACAAGTGAAGAATTTAGGGGACCTGGGAGAGAGGCAGACTGGGCCTAATTAGGAGGTTCATATCCCTATAAAGATGGTGGACACACATAGGTTTGTTGTGTTTTCTGAGATCATGGGGATGAAGACATGAGAGGATTACCCCGAAAATATATGTGTGTACACGTGTGTGTTGTGGGGAAGCCTATTGTGTGTGGAAGATCAGTTGTAAGTTTACTTCCTGCCAAGGAATGTTTCTAGAGGTAGGAGGTGGGGAGATAGGGTGTCACCAGAGGAATAGAGGGTTCTGTGGACCCCTCAGACTTGCTGGGGGTGTCATCAAGGGCACCGTCTTTTAATGTAGTTATCACAGTAAAATACATTTCTCAAAAATAATATCAACATGAAACACTTGTACAGGAGCATGCACTAATCTTCTAAAGAATCCTGCTTAATCCCTCTTGTGGGTGGAAGTTATAAAAGGACTCAGCCTGTCTTTTATTTTAACTCAGATAATGGAGGTCTGAGGTAGTGCCCTTCAGGAAATTGTGTTTGCAAGACATTAAGAAGGCATGAAACACTCTCAAAATGCCTTTTTCTCATATTTGGTTCTCACCGAAGCAAAAACAACAACAACAACAACATTTTGGAAGTCTTATCAAGTTTCTATCAGCTCATTAATATTCTTTTAATCTTCCATTTTCGGCAGTTTAATTTAGTTGATGTTTCTAATTTACATAGAGACAACATTCTTAATTGATTTAATCCCAGCTTCTGTCCTTCTAGCAAGCCTATTGCTATTTATTGATTTTCATTAATATATGCAGACGTTGGATTTCAGCTTTGAAATCCGAAAGTTCTCCTTTTGAATGGTCTTTCCTTTTGAACTAGATTATAACAGTTTTCTCTCTGCACCTGCCTATTCATTAATGTATTCATTTATTGCACCTGCCTATTCATTAATGTATTCATTTATTTATTCTAAACATTCACTGAGTATTTATTGTGGCCTAGGCAATATACCAGGTTTGTTTGCTGGGAGAAAATGATAATAAACAAATCATATGGAGTGATGAGGGAACATATCTCTGATGAAATGACATTTAGGCTGAGGCCTTATAATGAAAACAATCCTTTATAGAAAGAGTAGGATGCAGATATTTGCCAGAGCAAGGAGCCACACATGCAGAATTGTTCTGCTTATACAGAGCCTGGTGGACCACAGACAGAATGGGATGGAGAGGATGGGGAGATTGACAAGGATCTGTGTATGTGGAACTTCAGAGGTCATGATGGGGAGTTGTGGATATTACTCAATATGAAAAGAAAATAAATGGAAATATTTTAGGCAGGACAATAACACAGTTCTATTTATATGTGACCAAGACTGCTCAGAATGACAGTTCTCCTGTCAGTCATAACCCCATGTGTTAGCACATGTTATTAAGAGTCAGAAAGATCTAGTTAGAAACCCCACTCTCAATGCTTACCTGCTGCAGTGTAATTTGACCTTTAAATATATTATCTGTAGAAGAGGGATGATGATAATCCATGGTGTGGCTTAAATGATTGAAGAGATTGTAAAGAACACAGAGTAATACTGGCACAAAGTAAACATTCAAAAAGTAATTTTCTGGAAATCTCATAATTTATATTAGCTACTTCTAGCTTTGTATAGATGTAATATAAACAATGAATGCATAGCGCATTTTATTTCACTTAAGGAAGAGAGCAAAACAGATTTATATAATCAATTTAACAATATACAATTTACAACAATATACAATTTAACCACTACTACAATCAAAATGTAAAACAGTCCCATTTCACTAAAGAAATTTCCTCATGCATTTTTTCAGTCACTCCCTCTCTTCCATCAAAGGAATTTCCTGACAATCTGATTTTCATCTCTACTGTTTTGCCTTTCTAAAATGTCATATAAATGAAAGCAGGTAATATGCTCTCTTAAGTGTAACTTCTTTCACTTAGTATCGTATATTTGAACTTTATCCCTATTGGTGCACATATGAAGTCCATTCATTTTTGATGAGAATATGAATTGTATGGATATACCGTAATTCCATCCACCAGTTGACAAGCATCTAGGTTGTTTCCATTTTGGGGCTCCTTTGAATAAGCCTACTCTAAACATTTGTGCATAGGTCTTTGTGGAAATGTAAGTTTTCACTACCACTGGGTTATTTCCTATGAATGGAACTGCTGTTTTATACTAAGGTTTAACTTTACAAGAAACTGTTGAAGAGATTTTCAAAGTGGTTGTACCATTTGGCATTCACACCAGCAGTGTATGAGAATTCTAGTTGCTCTGCATACTCACCAGCACTTAGATTTTTTTTCCTAGTTGATTTGTAACGTTATCTCATTGACCCCTCTAATGTGTAAGACAATTCAGTGTGTAACCCTAGCAAATTTAATTGTTACTTATGTCAAATCACTTAATTTTAATTCATTCACACATTTATTCATTTATTCATGCTGTAGACATATACTCAACACCTACAAAGACTTTCTAAGAAGTGTATGTTCTAATGATAATAAAATGTGACAACTCATAGGGGTAGCCAATGGCTTGATGAGAATACAGAAGTTGCACAAAAGAGACTTGCCTAATTTGGACGAAGCTAAATCTTAAAATATGAGGGGGAGTTTGTCTGTGATGTAGGAAGATGAAGACAATCCAGACAGAAGGTAAGATAGAAACGTCCAAAGGCATTAGCTTTTTTTAAGCTGCATATAATTAAGTTCAAAATTGAGTAGTACAAATATTGCTAACTGATTACTTAGTCTTCTTCATCTAAAATGTAGGAGTCTGGAGTGGTTGAACATCTCCTTAAAATGGGAATTGTCCTTGCAGAATATCCTTCTGATATATATGCCCTTTTTCATATTACTAAAAACTTTAACCGTTACAAAGTAGTTATATATTTTTATCAGTGGAAGTGTAAAGAAACTGACATTTTTCAAACTCTTCTTTCTTTCCACAATTTGATATCTGATATATGTTATGTATAGTGAGGATGGAGTCTCAGATCATCAAAGATATCATCAACAAACATACTTTGTTCCCAAATGACTGGTTTCCTAATCATGCCCCCTCAGATTTATTAAATTCATTCCAGGTTGGCTTGACGTAATATCAATGATTTTTCTGCTTGATGATATACAAACCTTGTGGCTGTGATCTATTTTAGGTATGCAATTTAATATAACAGTTAAATAATTTCTACATGGTTCTTTAACTACGCCATAACCCTTATCTCTGAAACACTAATATAGAGGAAACTCATTATTGTGGAAATGGGGAAAAAGACTTAATTTAAAATCAGAAGAAGATCGAGCTAAAACAGTGCCATAAATGTGACAGACAAAATGTCAAATAGAATTAGATATAAAGAGAAATCAAAATTAATTGAATACATTTATCTTATGGCATTTTGAATATATACATTCACAAGATATGTTAAATTTAATAATATATTTCAATTCAATGTAATTCAATAACCCAATTAAATTAAAATAATTAATAAATATTCATGGGGGGAAAAGGTAGCATAGAAAATTTCCCTAAACTCCTTCCTAAAACATTTGTAACCAGAATAAGACAAATATAGGGAAAAATCTCCATCAACACTGATATTGTATCAGTCAGATTTTTGCTGCACAACAAACTCCCAAATTCAGTGGCTTACAATAACAAATATTTAAGCTGTCATTCACATTAAATACTGTTGGCAGTTTTGTGTAGTTCTGCTCCGCATCATTTTTACTCTGAAATCTAGAGCCATACTTGGAGATAACAGAGGAAATAATCAAGAGAAAAATCTGGCATTTGTAGAAATGAGAAAAAAGTTGTGTATGGTTCCTAAAATATCTGCTCAAAATGGTCATGATAAACTTACTAGGCTAATATTCCCTTTATTTTCATTCTATTGACTAAACTAAATGATAAACTCATAAGAAAATAGAATAATACAAATAACCTATTGGGACTACATCAAAATAAAATGCTTCTGCATTAAGAAAGCAATCAACAAAACTAAAAGGCAACCTACTACTTGGGAGAAGATATTTGCAAATGACATATACAGTAAAGGATTAGTATCAAAATATATAAGGAACTAATACAACAACACCCAAAGAACAAATAATCCAATTAAAAATGGGCAGAAGATATGAACAGGTATTTCCCCAAAGAAGACAGATGTCTAACAGACAAATGAAAAGATGCTCATCATCACTCATTATCAGGGAAAGGCAAACCAAAACTACAATGAGATATCACCTCACACGTCAGAATAATTAAAATAAAAAACACAAGAAACAACAAGTGTAGGCGAGGATGTGGAGAAAAAAGAACACTTGTGCATTATTGGTGGGAATGCAAACTGATTCAGCCACTCTGGAGACCAGTAAGGTTCCTGGAAAGTTTAAACCACCCTACAACCCAGTAATCGCACCACTGGGATTTATCTCCTTCCCCAAATACAGAAATACTAATTCAAAAAGACACATGTACCCCAATGTTTACAACAACATTATTTATAATAACCAGGTTATGGAAGCAGCCCAAGTGTCCATAGATAGATAAATGGATAAAGATGTGATATATATATATCCACTGAAATATGTGAAAAAAATATATATATATTCCACTATATCCAAATATATATCCACTATATTTATATAGTGGAATATTACTCAGTCATTAAAAAAAGAATAAAATTAGCTATTAAGCTAATTGAAATAAGTCAGGGAAAGAAAAATACTATATGAATTCACTCATATGTAGAATTTAATAAGCAAAACAAATGAGGAAATGGAAAACAAAAGAGAAAGAGAGGCAAACCAAGAAATAGATTTAACTATAGAGAAAAAACTGATGGCTACCAAAGGGAGATTGGTGGGGGGATGGGTGATAGAGATAATAGGGATTAAGGAGGGCACTTGTGATGAGCATTGGGTGATGTATGGAATTGTTGAATCACTATACTGTACACCTGAAATTAATATAACACTGTATGTTAACTATACTGAATTGAAATAAAACTTAACTTAAAATGTTTTTAAAAAAAGAAAATAGAATGTCCCAACAATCACGGGCCTGGAGAACATGGGCATGTTAGAAAAAGCAGTGAATCTATTGAGTGAAAATTTATAAACACACACACCTTCAAAAGTCAAAGAATTTTTTTTTTCTAAATGTGGTAGAAATATATCCAGATCAAAAAGGTTTATTTCCACTGGGAAATTTCCACTGGATTATTTCAACTGAAAAAAAAAATCCTGAGATGCTAAGACACAACTAATAACAATGAAAGGGTTATTGGGGCGCCTGGGTGGCTCAGTGGGTTAAACCTCTGCCTTCGGCACAGGTCATGATCTCAGGGTCCTGGGACTGAACCCCGTGTCTGGCTCTCTGCTCAGTAGGGAGCCTGCTTCCTCCTCTCTCTGCCTGCCTCTCTGCCTACTTGTGATCTCTGTCTGTCAAATAAACAAATAAATAAATCTTTGAAAAAAATGAAAGGGTTATTAAGTATTATAAAAAAATCAAATGAGGAAAATTACAAATGCCACTGGCAAGTTCACAAGAAAAAGGAGTTTTAGGAGATATTGAAATCATTTCTCTTGAAACATAACTGGATACTTGACCAAGCTGCATTGTGTTTTCCTGACTAGAATTCTTAACATAGGAAATACACTGAACATGATGAGAAACCGTTTCTAATCTTAGGGGATCAAAATCAAGATGTGAGGGAAGAACACGAGAGAGACAACTCTTGTGTGCTTAGAGTCATTTTCACCTCTGCCAACCAATGATAGTGCAGGGCAATTACTCTATATTTACCTGGCAGAAAATTGGTTGATCAATGGGCTTCCCTGTAAACAAAAGAAAACCACAGAAAAAGCTCCCTTGTGGGACAACTCATGAACCATGTCATCACCTTCTTCTGAATTAATACATTTGATAATATAAACTCAAATCATTCAGGCCTTCACATTAAATTCAAAATGGAGAACTCTCACAGTGCCCAGGAGAATAGAAAGAGGGATGCAAAAAGAAACCAAACAGTGTTTTGGGACAAGTGATAGGTTTAGTTATGTCTGAGCAATAGAAATTTGAATAAGCAAAACAAAAATATGGTTCTTGTGAAGAAATTGCACAGTGTGAGGGAAGAAAAACAAGCTTAGCATGCAAGAGACAGATGAAAAGGACCTTTGGAGACTAACTCCATAAATCAGAGTAAAATTTTACACAGAAACTGCTTTACATGGACATCAAAGAAGTGTGGCCTTGATGATTAATGAGACAGGATGGCAAATTGAGATGAATTTGAAGTCAACTGAGTTTTTAAAAAAGAAAATATTTCTAGCGAAGAATTTACAACTACCTGAAAAATAGTAAGAGGTGGAACGACATGACAAAAAATTGGGTTAGAGATAGGGAGAAGGACAGCTTGAAAGAAGAGAGATTCTGAAACCCAGTAGATGGAGAAGGTTATGACGACGAGGTCATTGCTTGAGAATGTGCAAACCTAGCCACATATCCAGGACATGAGCATAGACTCTTCGAACTGATGAATCATAAACTAAAAAGGGCTTATTACTCAGGACCAGATATGTATCTGGAAAAGGCTTTCCAGGTAACTTTCAAGGTAAGATAATATGTAGGAATATGTAATTCTGTTATGAAGAAACACTAATGAATTTAATCAAATAAATACATGAAGATTCTGCAATATCCCTTTAATATAAGCCTTTCCTTTCTATGATTTTAAAAGAGATACAGATTCTTTGTCTATATTTAAGAAGGCTATGTGCCTGGATGGCTCAGTCATTGGGCATCTGCCTTCCTCTCAGGTCATGGTTCAGGACCCTGGGATCTAGCCCAGATAAGGATCCCTGCTTGGCAGGGAGCCTGCTTCTCCCTCTCCCACTCCCCCTGCTTGCCTCTCTTGCTGTGCTTCTGTCTGTCGAGTAAGTAAATAAAATCTTAAAAAAAAAAAAGACTATGTGCTACCTTTGCCCTCTGAATAACTGCCCATAGCTAATTATGATTCAGAAAACACTCTATACTCTGAACTTCAAGGAAAATTGGAAACATGCACTTATGTAATGTAATTTAAGAAAGTTGTATGCCACTGCGAGTTTTCTTAAAAGGATATATAATGGTAAGATAAATGCTTATTATTAAAGATCATTTAGTAACTCTCTTTTTCTCATGTGCATTGAATGCAGTAATATGTTTTACATTTTTATTTTTTTCAGTCCATTGTAAAATTCATTAGGCATTAATTGCAACATTATTAGTGAGAAAAGAGTGTCAGCATTTATAGATTCCTGAGGAAAAATTCTTGAGCCATGAATCCTAGGTCCATCCAGTCTAAACTCTACCCTGAGTTCATGGTTTATACCTCTAATTGTGTATTTGACATTTTCTTACTTAAATGTCCAGTAGGCTTTGCAAAATAAGTATGTCAGTACTGAACAAATCATCTTTCCTGTAATACCTGGCTAACCATGGTTAATAACAGACCCATTTCTGTTTCTTATACCCAAACTTTGGGTTTATTTCTGATTATATCCAATGAACCAAAATCTCTTATCCTCTCTTATCATCTTCAAGATGGATTCAGGGAGGGGCGCCTGGGTGGCTCAGTGGGGTAAAGCCTTAGCCTTCGGCTCAGGTCATGATCCCAGGGTCCTGGGATCAAGTGCCACATCGGGCTCTCTGCTCAGCAGGGAGCCTGCTTCCCCCTCTCTCTCTGCCTACCTCTCTGACTACTTGTGATCTCTCTGTCAAACAAATAAATAGAATCTTATCTTTGCTAAAAAAACAAACAAACAGATGGATTCAGGGTCCTACATTTTTTTTAACCACCTCCTCTATTATCACTATGATCAAATTAACATTATTTCTCATGAGATGACTGCAAGTCCTCTTAATTATTCTCTTGCTAATTATGTTACTCTCATTTTCTCTGTTCTCTATTTGGTAACAAGAGAGATCCCATTAAATATGTTAAGTCATGTCATTCTTCTGTTCAAAGCTACCCAGTCATTTTTCATTCAAAGTAGAAGTCAAGTAGCTTATAATAATCGCCTACATAACCTCACATGATGTGGCCTCAGCTTCTATTGCCTCTCCTCCAACATTGCCTGTTACTCTTCCCCATACTCCTATACTCAAGTCCATTGGATTCCTTGGTGTCACTCAGCGTGCCTGGCACTCTCCACCCAGAGCAGGACCTTCATGCTTTCGCTTCTCCTCTTCTGGAACACTCCACTCACCAATACTAGTGACTGCCTTCCTCAGCTCCTGCTTGCTCAAATGTCATTTTCTTAGCAGCAATGTCTACAGCCACCATATTTAGGGTAACCTCACTCCAACTTTCCCTGAGCTCTCTTGTTGCTTTATTTTTCTACATTGTACTTACAGGCATCTGCCCTACTTAAATCTTAAATTATTTATTTAATTTCCATCATAAACAATTAGAGTATAAACACCAGGAGAACAGATAATTTCACCTATTTTATCTTCTCTAGTACTCTCAAATCCTAAAATAGTGCCTTTCACATAGCAGCACTAAAAAAAGTTGCACTAAATGAATACATGAACCCTTTAGGGTAAACAAAGCCAACTTTGCGATCTGTAGGACCTTAAGAATAAACTTCATGTTCTTATCTAAAAAACTAACAAACAAACAAAACACTCAATTTACATTTGTCTTTCTCAATTTAGTCCACACAGACCAGAGTGATCAAGATAAAGGAAGATGAATATGAGAGGAAAGAATAGCAGGAAATTAATTATGCTATGACTAAAGAGATGATAAAATTTATTTAGGAATGTGTAATATAAATGCCATGAATGAGGTAAAGAACATAGAGACATATTGCAACAAGCATTAATAAAAGCTGAATATAATATTTTAAATTACTCAAACAAAATACATAAAGTTAAAAGGTGCCAAAGTTAGGGAGGAAGTAAATGTTTCACAAAAATTTCATCTTAGACAAAGGTGGAAGTTGAGTAAATAGAATATAAACATAGTAAACAAACAAAGTATAAAAACAGACATATAGTTATATTGTTGTGATCATTTGACCCACAAAGTTAACTACCATTAAATGTTGCAAGGATTTCAAATTAAGAGGTAGGATTGGTGTATTCGTGTAATTGTTCGGGGGAGGTTAGAGAAGTGCTTGTTATGTGAAAAGGAGGAACTGAAGAAAGAGAAGATATTGATCAAAAAAACAAAGTAAGAAAATAAAAAAGTAAGATACAGTTTCAAAAGTACAATAAACATCTACTATAAAATAAGACAGAGGGGACAAAAGAAAATATTTCAGTTATATTGAATACGAGAGGACTGAATTTTTCCATTGAAGATAGTCACACTGGCTTAAAACTAATTAAATGTAGTTATTAAGAAGGATAAATGAAGAATAAAAATAAAGGATAAGTAAATCCACAAAAAATTCAATATTAAATATTTACTTATTTATTTTAGAGAGAAAAAGAGAGAGTGTGTGTTAGCTGGGGCAGGAGAAGAGTGAGAGAGAGAGAGAGAGAGACTTTTAAGCAAACTCCCCAATTATCATGGAGCCTGATGTGGGGCTCAATCTCATGACCCTGAGATCAGGACTTGAGCAAAATCAAGAGTCGGACACTTAACTGACTAAGCTACCTGAGTGCCCTGTAAACTCAATATTAATATCAAAATTATAGCTTAAGTTATTCCACTAGGAAAAGAAATAAAATGTAAAGATAAAAACAGAATTAATAAAAAAGTTATGACTATCTAAAACTTTAATACATCAATTAACAGGAGTCCAGGTACATCAACTGAAGGAGACTTTGATTAAAAAAAAAGTAACATTAATAAATTTTTAAATAAGTCTTTAAGGATTTGGTGGATCAAATATCCCCAAAACACTTGGGGCTCCTCACTGCAGCATGGAAGCTTCCTTTCTCAGGCTGAATAGGTCCTGTGTTTTCTCTACCCATTAGCAGTACCTGGGCAGGTAATGTTCCTCCTGGCACAATGAGAAAACAGAATGCATCAAAATGAAGTCTTCTCTCCTACATCTCCCCATTCAAATGAATATTTATAATATATAGTCTTGATAATAACAAAATAAACCAGAAGTAAATAAGAAAAAAATTGGCAAACCAAAACTGAGAAACAAATAAAAAGTGGCCATTTTGGAATTAAGAAATATTTTCTTTAAAAAAAAAATTCAAGGGAAAAAATTATTTGGAAAGTAACAAAATTAGAATATTTTATAATAAATCTTTAGGATGGAGCCTAAATATTTTCAGAGAAAAATTCCTCATCAGAAATGTTTTTATTACTAACATAAAAACCTAATAAAAATTTACATAAAACAAGAAATAATTCAAAATAAATCATAAGAAAAATTTAAGAAATATAAGAAATTAAATTAGTAATATTGGAAGAAAAATATTTAAAAGAATAAATAGTTTTTTACTCTTTCTTTGGAATGACCAATTAACAGATAAACTCTTAGCAAAACTATTTAAAGGATGGGAGGGAGATCGCCTGGGCAGCTCAGTTGTTTAAGCATCTGCCTTCGGTTCAGGTCATGATCTCGGATTTCTGGGATCAAGCCCCATGTCAGGATCCATGGTCACTAGGGATCCTATTTCTCCCTTTCCCTCTGCTGGCTTCTCCTTCTGTGTGTGCTCTCATTCTCTCTGTCAAATAAAAAAATAAAATATTTAAAAAAATAAACTATGGGAGGAATAAAAAAGGAGAATCAATCATACATTTAGGAGAGAAGATAGTAACTATGAGACTTGAGAGTCCTGGCAAAATGGAGAACAGACTCACAGCTGTGAGTGCCACCATCTGCTTGACCCCCGCTAAGTCCAGGCAGGGAAGGATAAAGATCTGGAGTAGTATAAGTATTGTGAGAAACCTACTGGTCTGAACAGAAAACATAGTCTGGGATAAGGGAGATGTACAGGCAAAGACTTTACTTTGGTGCCTTCTGTTTGCTCAGTGCCAGGAGGAACTTTGCCTGCCTAGGTATTACTAAGAGGTAGAAAAACCACAGGACTTGCTCAGCCTGAGGAAGGAAGCTTCCCTGTTGCTGTAAGGAGTCCTGGATACATCCTCCTTCTTTCTTCCCTGCCCATAAACCTTGGATTAGGGGACTGTCCCTTGCAAAGGCTAGTATTAGTGAGGCAGCAAAAAGGAAGCCAGTGTTCTCTTGAGTGAAAAAGAAATTCCATGTGCCCAGTCTGTATTAATTAGAGCCTTTGGAAATGGGATATGCTTCCTCCCTTATGTTGCTTGGTGCATATTGCCAACAGACATAGCTGATACTCAGAATGAATATGACTTCACATGGAAAAATAAAGATAAGAAACTAAGCAACTGTTATAAAACCCAACAGAGTTAATGCCACTGATACACTATTTAATTAAACATAATCCATGTGCTAACATACATATGTAAGAACATTGGCAATATGAAGCTGGAACATGAAGAATAAAAAGGGACCAAGGAGAAAAACTGAGAAAAATTGTGCAGAAGGAAAAAATATATATATATATATAAAACACTTTTTAATTATATATAAATATATAAAATATAATATAACATATAAAAGTTATAAATAATGTAATATGTAACTATTTATAGTTATAATAATGAAGCCACTATGTGGAATTAAATAGTAGAATATACAGAGCTAGAGAATCAATTATTGAATATGAAGCCTAGATCAGATAATTCTTCAAAAAAAATCAAGGAAAGACATATAGACATTATTTTTCAAGCTAAGAAATAAGATATACAAGAAGAAATGAAAACATCTGTAAAACAAGAGTGAAAATAAATGAATATAGATAAATGGAAATAAAAAGGAGGAAAAAACATTTGAAGAATTTTTTTTTTAGTTATAAAAAGTTGAAATACCTCATTTTGAAAGGAATCTTAAAATGCTAAATACAATGATAGGAAAAGAGATCTATTCAGTAAAATTTAAGAAGGCTAAACACAAAAGGACAATTCTAAAGCCCTCCAGGGAGAAAGAACCAGATATCCATGAAGATTCAATGTCCGGATGTTATCAGACATCTCATCAACAACTTCAGATGTCTGAGGAAAGATGGTTATATTGTCTTCAAAGTTAAAATAACTGAGCCTGGAATTGCATATTCAGTTACAAAGTATTTTAAATAGGGGAAAACAATAAAGATATTTTCAGGAATTCTTCACCTTATTGTTTATAATATAAAATCCCACTTTTTAAAAAGATTTTACTTACCTCACAGGGAGAGAGAGATCATAAGTAGGCAGAGAGGCAGGCAGAGAGAGAGAGGGAAGCAGACTCCCTGCTGAGCAGAGAGCCCAATGTGGGCCTCAATCCTGGACCCTGAGATCATGACCTGAGCCGAAGGCAGAGGCTTAACCCACTGAGCGACCCAGTCGCCCCTAAAAGCCCACTTTGAAAATGCTTTGGTGAAGTTTTTCCAGCAAAATGAAAATAAAACCAAAAGAATGCTGTAAAAAGCAAGAATGAATAAATGAATTAGTAAAATGTGTAAAGCAGCAAGAATTTAAAGATGTATACCATGTAATATGTAGTATCACAAGTCCTATAGATAACATCAGCATAAAGGGGTGATATAGAGTGTGGAAGGAAAAGTCAACGCAGATTGAAAACATTCTGAAGTGCTTGGCATGGCTATGGGAGAAACAAACTTTATTAAAGATAACAAAGTCATCAAGGAAAAGATAAATAGAGCAACCACTGAAGAAAAAAAAAATAAAATATATAGCTTTCAAATAATCAGGGACACCTGGGTGGTTCAATCATTTGAGCATCTGCCTTCTGCTCAGGTCATGATCCCACGATCCTGTGACTGAGTCCCACATCAGGCTCCCTGCTCATGGGGAGTCTGCTTCTCCCTCTGCCTGCTTCTCCCCCTGCTTATGATCTCCCTCTCTGTCAAATAAATAAATAAAATCTTTAATAAGAATAATAATTAGAGTAAAATGTTCTTATGCAATGCAAGTCAGGAAAGGAAAGAGAAAACATGACAATTCAAAAATATATGAAACCAAATGACAGAAAAGAGTTCTGATAGTGAGAGAAGTTATAGTAGGTGTAGGTAGGTTTAACTTACTACCCAACAAACTTTTATATTGTTTCAGAAAGACAGGATACAATATATTATCTGCAAGACAACATTTAAAAGAAAAAAATACAGGGAATTTGAAAAAGATAAAGTAACTCCGCAAATATGAAACAATTTTCACATCTGATGAAATAGCACATAAACAAACATTGATATTGATAAGTATGTATCATTAAAATAGCAGATATGTCTCTAACAGTATAACCTTCATAAAATAATAATTGACAGAATATATAGGTAAATGAACAATTAAATATAGTGTCATGGTTAAAATTAGCTCCTTTATTTTCAGACTTTCTTATTGTCTGATAAATGAATTTAATATGTAAAACTATACTTCCTGGGGTACCTGGATGACTCAGTTGGTTAGGTGTCCGACTCTTGATTTCAGCTTGGTTCATAATCTCAGGGTCATGGGATCAAGCCCTAAATCATGCTCCACACTCTTCATGGAGTCTGTTTGAGATTCTCTCCCTCTCTCTCTCTCTCCCACTCTGCCCCTTCCTCTGGTCTCTCTTTCTGAGATAAAGAAAATATTTTGTTTATTTATAAAATAAATTATAAAATTATTTATAAAAACAAAATATTCATTTATAAAATAAAGTATTAAATTATTTATTTATAAAATAAAATATTAAAATATTTACTTATAAAATAAGATGTTTTATTTATTTATTTCAGAGAGAGAGAGAGTGAGCAAGCAGATGTCATTTGAACATTAGTCCACATGGGGACTATAAGTCCTGGTTCCTCCAGCAGAATATGAGTGAGAATAACCCAGACATTCTTTTGAACCCAAAGCTCCACCAACATTTTTTTTGGTGTGACCACTGAAGTCTTCCAGATTGATAAACCAATGGTCAGTTTTGAGTTCTCACTTTTCTTATCATATCAAGAATTTGCCAGTTAATCACTTTCTCCTTTTGGAACACAGTCTATTTGCCATCATTGCATTCCTTCTATTGGTCTTACTTCACTGGCTAGCTCTGGGAGCTTTAGATTCTCAAATTTGAGGAAGTGATGAAGAATCTTATCAAGTGTTCATCTGGGAGATGTTGTTCAGGATAGTCTCTTTAGGGCATATGTTAATACAGAGGTGGTCCTCTGAAGTATTTCAAGCTCTGAAGATAAATTCTCTGCAGCATGAATTGTGAAATTTGAGGGACAAGGTTTGGCAAAATATTGCCAGGTCACACAAACACAAAAATGGCTGAAATAGGCATAAACTGAATCCTGCAGAAGTGGTTGGAGTAAGAAGTAAGTAAAGCTGATGGAAAATGAATACAAAAATCTGTCTAATAGACAAAGGGGTAAAGGGAAAGGAGGAGAGATGCTTAAGGAGGCTTTTCACCAAGTGTGGAGTCCAACATGGGGCTCAATTTCACAACCCTGAGATCATGATCTGAGGTGAAATAAATAGTTGAACACTGAACTGACTGAGCCACCCAGGTGCCTCGGTCTAATAGACGTTCTAAAGAATAAGACCAAAATTCATTTTGGACTTCTAAAAACTATTTCACCACAGCCATCCCCCTCTCAGTAATGGTGACACAAACATTCCAGCTGATTAAGCAAGGAATCTAGCCAATATCTTTGGAACATTCTAAAACCATATATTCATCAGGAAATCCTGCTGGCTTTACCTTCAAACTGTATCCAGAGTCTTGCCACATTTTACCACCCTGAAGGCTGAACCACATCCACCTTCTATCAGAGAACTCCATTGTCTTTTCAGTGATTTCTCTGTCCCTACTCCCCTCTCAGCTCTATTCCCCATGAAGCATTCAGAGTGATCCTTTTGAAATATAAGACAGAGAAGGTCACTCCAGACTAAAAATTCTACAGTGACTTCCTATCTCAGTAAAACCAGCATCTTTGCAGTGTCATACATGATGCACATGTACTAGCTGGCCCCTTCCTTCTGCATCTTGTCTGTCAGTCATCTTCTCCTTCCTTCCTCTATACCTGACAACTTGCCCTCTTATTTTGCCTTAAAAATACAAAGCATTTCTGTGTTTTAAAACTTTATATGCTCTATCTGCAATGTTCTTTGCTTAGATGTCTACATCTTTCAGATTTTTACCCAAGATTTATGTTTTAGTGAGGCCTATTCCCAGCACTCAGTTTAAATTGCAACCTAGACTTTCACTCAGCTCTCATTTTGCATAGCACTGCTGCCCTTCTCCCTTACTCTCCAGGGTGATAATTTCCTATATCTACCATTTACTGTATGTCTTCCTTTATAAGAACATAAGGTCCATTAGGAGTAGGAGTCTGTCTATTTTGTTCACTGTTGTACTCCAAATGCCTTAATATTTTCATATAAATGTATTATCTGAAACAGTGACTGGCACATAAGAAGTGATCAGTAAATATCAGTTGAATCACTAAACAAATAATATAATGTGCTGCATTCAAAAAATAATCTTGGAAGAGTTGTTTAATCATGTGGGGAAAAAGAAACTTAGGAAATAGTACTCTGACTTCATACCATTAGGTGCTCAGTAAATATCAGTTGAATCACTAAACAAATAGTAAAATGTGCTGCATTCAAAAAATAATCTTGGGAGAGTTGGTTAATAATGTGGGAAAAATAACTAGGAAATAGTACTCTGACTTCATACCATTCCAAATGTTAACTGCCATTGTATTAAAGATGTGAATATAAAGAACAAAACTTTAAGATTTTTGAAAAAGGATATAGGAAATTAATTTATTTTTCTAAGTTGATAGGATTTCCTAAACAAGATGACACTAACATAGTAAGTGAACTATATAAAAAAGAAAAATTGGCTCCTTTAAAATTTTAAAAGAATAAAACAGAACAAAATTAAAAGTGAAACTATAAGTAGGAATAAAATATTTGCCATAAATACATCCTAAAGCTGGGTTAGTATTCAGAACATGAAATAAATTTTTATAAATCTACAAGAAAAAGAAAAAAAGTGCAATATAAAATGCAGAAGGAGTTTCACAGGAAGTGAAACAGGAAGGTACTTAAATGCATAATAAAGTGCTCAACCTGACTCTTAATCTTAGAAATGTAAATTAAATTGACAGCACTTTAGATATTAGTTTAATAAGTGAATAAATATGTAAAATAAAATGTCAGTCCACAACCAATGCAGAGTCAGAGGAACTTTCATACAATGTTAGTGGTGATATCTGTAGCTACATGATACTCTTAAAAATACCCATGCTACTCCATTACATGAAAATGAAGCAAACAGATTTTTTTAAGAAAAAGTGCCTTGAAATTTGGTGCATTAGCTAAACAAAATAAGTAATTACACATAAAGTTTATTACATCTACTAACCTTGTAATCAATTTTTGTTTTTATAATGCAAGTATAAATAAAAGAGCTAGACCATTTGGAAATTAGGATTATTCTAAATAACTTGCATCACACAATACATAAAGGTTGCCATTATAGAATATTTAGATTATAAATTAAAATTGTAACAGCACAAATCAATACCTTTGCGATGTGATCCAAACTTTAATAAAATCCATATGCTAAACCAAAGAAAAACAACAACAACAACAAAAAAAAACTCCATCTGCTAAAACTCTTTCAGTGTTAAAGGGCTTTAATCTGAATCATAGGTTAGCTACCTATTGCATGTTTGACATAACAAAAGAATAACAATGAGTAAAAGTAATTGTATAGGTGAAAGAAAGCAGGACTTAGTATATTAGAAATCAAATTATCATTAAAATTGATAAATCTAAGTAGTTAAACTTTGAAAATCATCAAATAGACAAACAAATGCTAGTATAAATAAGTAAAAGAAAAGCTAGAAAGAAAAAAAATACATAAAACAACAATCAAGATAAAACTGTAGACACATAAATCAATGGCAAAGAATAGAAAGCCCAGAAATAGACCCAGATAAATACAATCAGCCAATCTTTGACAAAGATGAAAACATAATAAAGTAGAACAAAGATAGTCTCTTGAACAAATGGTGCTGGGACAACTGGATATTCACATGCAAAAGTATATAAATAAATCTAAACACAAAACTGATACTCTTCACAAAAATTAACTTAAAATTGATGATACATCTAAATATAAAATGCAAAACTATAAAACTCCTACAAAATAGTAGCAGAGAAAACCTGGATGACCTTGGGCATGGTGATGCCTTTTTAGATACAACACTGACATGTGGCACAATCCATAAAAGAAATCATTGATGAGCTGGACTTCATAAAAATTTAAAACTTCTTCTTTATATAAATCATATTAAGAGAGTTAAAATACAGACCACAGACCAGGAGAACACATTTTAAAAAAAGACACTTTTGATAAAGGACTATTATCCAAAATATATAAGAAATTCTTAAAGTACAACAATGAAAAAGTAAACAACCCTACTAAAAAGTGGGTCAAAGACCTGGACAGACACCTCACCAAAGAAGATGTGCAGATGGAAAATAATCATATAAAAAGATGCTCCACCTCATATGCCATCAGGGAAATGGAAATTAAGATAATCATGAGATACCACCACATAGCTGTCAAAATCAATTGATGACAGCAACAAATGAGGATAAGGATGTGGAATGACAAATTTTATAACCAGTTTGAGAGACAGTTTGGCAATTCCTTACAAGACTAACTATACTGTTATACATTGAATCCAGCAATTGTGGTCCTCAGTACTTACTCAAAGGAGTTGAAAACACATGTCCACACAAAAACCTGCAAGTGGATATTTATAGTACCTTTATTCATGATTGTCTACTGTTGGAAGCAACCAAGATGCCCTACAGTAGGCGAAGTGACAAATTGTGGTACTTCAGACAATGGAATATTGTTCAATGTTAAAAAGAAATGAGCTATCAAGAAATAAAAAGACATGGAGAAATCTTAAATACATATTACTAAGTAAAATCAGTCAATTTGGAAAAGTTACATACTATATGATTCCAATTGTATGATATTCTGAAAAAGGTGAAACTGGAGACAGTAAAAAGATCAGTGCTTGCCAGGGTTGGGGTAGATGAGAGAGATGAATAAATAGAGCACAGAGGATTTTTTTAGGTGGTGAAAATGCTCTTTGTGATACCATAATGATGGATATACATGTTATATGCATAATATATAACACCAGGGGTGAACCCTAAGGTAAATTATGAGCTTTGAATGATTATGATGTGTCAATGTAGGTAAATCCTTGGTTTAAAAAATAAAAAGTACAATTCTGGTGAGTGTTGAAAACAAGGGAAATTATCCATGTGGGGGGGAGGGGTAGATGGGAAATCTGTACTTTCCTCTAAATTTTGTTGTAAAGCTGAAACTACTGTAAAAAATAAAGACTTCTAAAAATTAACTAAGCTAGAAGTTAATGCACAATTAAACAACAGGTACAATCAAATAAAATATTGACCAAGTAATAATCATTTTGGAGTAAACAAATGATTTATTACCATCATATCTACAAATAGCATTCATGATATCTTTAGGCAAAAAAGAAGGAGCAAAAGTAGGATTGTTTTAAGAGATACTGGAAAAAAAACACATAATGATAGTCAATATTTATTTATTTATTTTTATTTTTTTCAGTGTTCAAAAATTCATTGTTTATGTACCACACCCAGGCTCCATGCAATACATACCCTCCATAATACTCACCATCTGGCTCACTCCACTCTTAGCAAACTAGTAAAATGTCCTTAATGTGATTTTTTAAAATAATCATTTAAGAAAATAATAATAATAATAGTGAAAGGCTGAGTGATAATACAAAATGCTAGCCAACCCAGTTTTACAAGCAAGTTAAACTGAAAAAAAATTAATATAAAAAATGAAGGAAATGTTATTTGAAAGAAATGCAATTCCCCATTGAAATACATAGAAAAACAAATTGATAACATATATAACTATGGTGTCAGCAAGGATTCCAGGTCAGAGCAAATACACTCAAATCATTCCATTTCTGACATATCCTTAATAACTGAGTATACAAAAATGGTAGAAACAGACTATTTTAAATAGCAATGAAGTTCTATATTTTTTAATCTTTAAAAATATGCAAAACTTGGGTTTATGCTTATATAGCATTTTTTTCTGAAGTCATGCTCTAGAACATGCAGCACAAAGCCTTTTTCTAGAGATGCCAGAAAGATCTAAATGAAGGTCTAAAATTCCATCAGAGTAGGAAGCCACAATAAAAGAATACCTGAAATCTTTATGTGAACTCATCTCATACATGTATCTGATCCATGAACTGTGCATACATGGGGAAGACACCAGTCTGATGAAAATTAAGAGCATATGGAAAAGATGCACAGAGACTTCAACTACCATCTGCTAAAGCGAAAAACAGTATTTATAGTCTTAATCCCACCAACGTAGAGGAGCAGTTCACCAAGCTTCCTATTGAATCCTAAGAAAGGTTATACATAATGAGTAAAGAATATTCTATACCTAGAAATTTTCTCCAAGACAGTGGGCAAACCTGAACATAGCCTCACTAACAACACATGAAACCAAGCATCCAAAAGTTCAAGGTTGTCAACCAGTAATTTATCTACTTATTTAAACAAAAAGCAATGTCATTGAGAGAACAAAAACAAGAAGCATAAATTCTCTCTCTGTATGCGTGTGTGTATACATATATATAAATTTATATAAATATATATACATATTTCATCATACAATTAAAACAATATTCATGAGAAGAAACATAAAAATACAAGCCATAATTAAGAGAAAAATATCAGCCAATGGAAACAAATCTATAATTCACACAGATGTTCGAATTATCAGATAAGAACTTTGAAGAACCTATTATAAATATGCTGAATAACATAAGAAAGATGGTATAATGAGCAAACAGATGGAAAATAGCAGCATAGTAATGCAAATGATAAAAAAAGACCAATTTTGTATTCCAAAATTAAAAAGTAACATATCTGAAATAAAAGTTCAATATAGTGGTATAACAGCAGATAGATGGCAGAAAAAATAATCAAGGAGCCAAAAGGTAGAAAAATAGACATTATGCAATCTGTATGCAGAGAGAAATAAGATGGAAAAATTAATTGACGGAGCCACAGTTCTCTGTAGAACAATATAAAGTCATTTCACATATATGTAAACAAAGTTCCAAAAGGAGAGGAGACAGGTACAAAAGAGGGCAGAAAATGTACTTTGAAAAAAAATAGCCAAAATTTGTCAAATTTCACGAGGCAAACAGTTAACACATTCAAAAATTTCAGCAAACCCTGAGAAGATTAAATTCAAAGAAGACCACTCTGAGACACATCAGTCAACATGCTGATAGGTGGTAATCAAAAATAAAAAATTGAAAGGCACATTTTATGCATGAGAATAAGTATAAGAATGGCGGCCAATTTCTTGCCTGAAACAATGGGGGCCAGATGATAAAGTTCTGGAGGATTAAAAATATAAATTCTATATCCAGTGAAAACATTCTTCAAACAATGAAGTTAAATAATTTTTCACATAAAATAAAATCTAGAGGTTACCTTCAGATGAAGTAAATAGGCACTAAGTTGAGACTTTTATCAACCAGAACAGAAGCCAGACATTTTTGGTTATACTTAACCAAAGAAAACTAAAGGGCTACAGACTTCACCAGTGAATTACATAAAATATTTAAGGAAAATCCCAATCTTATATAAATACTTTCAGAGAATAGAAACAGAGGGAACACTCCCAACTCATTTTATGAAATCAACCTACTTTGATACTAAACCCTAATCAAGACATTATAAGTAAAACAATTATAGATTAACATTTTTAATGAATATGGGCACAAATATCCTTAACAAAATATTAGGAAATTGAACCCAGAAATACATAGAAAAAAAGATTAGTACATTATGGCCAATTGAAGTTTATACAAGGAATACAAATTTGGTTTAACATTTGAAAATCAACTGCATTATCCAGAGTAATGACAAAATAATTTTTAAAAGAAAATAATACTTTAAATGTTAATTTTAATTTAAATAACAATACTGATATCCAGAAAAGAGGTATTTGAAAAAACTCAACAGATATTTATGATTAAAGCCTTCAGCAACTAGGAACAAAATGAAACTTACACAATCTGATAAAAAGTACATATGAAAGCCTATGTTAGCATTATACTTATTGGAGAAATATTGAATGCTCTCTTTCCTTTATTACTTTTACTGACACTTTGCTGAAGATCCTCATCAATCAAATAAAGAAAAAAATATAGAATACATTAAGATTTTTAAAATAGTCCCTATTTGAATACTGAATGATAATTTTCATAGAAAATCTGGACAATTCTATAAAACAACCACTCAAAATTCTTAGTATATTTAGCAATGTCAAATGATACAAAGCCAAAATACCAATAATAATTGCAATTTTTACATGAGAAGATATATATTAGAAAATATAAGAAATGTATTATTTGGACAACACAAATAAATCTGGAAAGCCTTAAGTAAATGGCATGCCATATCTGTGCTGTGAAAATTACAAAACGTTTCTAAGAGAAATTGAAAAATATAATTTAGATTAGAATATAAATTGGAATAAAAGATTCCATATTTATGCCAAATTTTCACAAGCTTACCTGTAGATTAAACACAACTCAAAATATTATATTTGGAAGTTTTTTTTAAAGATTTTATTTATTTATTTGACAGAGAGAGATCAGAAGTAGGCAGAGAGGCAGAGGGGGAAAGCAGGCTCCCCGCTGACCAGAGAGCCGGATGCGGGGCTGGATCCCAGGATCCTGAGATCATGACCTGAGCTGAAGGCAGAGGCTTAACCCACTGAGCCACCCAGGCGCCCCTATATTGGAAGTTTTTAAAAATATAAGTTGACAGGAATGTTCTGGAAGTCATGGGAAAATGGAGAGGAACTAGAAGAGCTAAATCAATCACAAAGGAAAGATATTAATTAAGAGTGTTATACTGATATCAGGATATACAAATAAATAGATAATGTAGGGAAATAAAATAAATCCACATTTTTGCCATCAACTAATTTTCACAGAGTAGACAAAACAATTCAAAGAAAGTATTTTAATAAACCCTATACCTATATAAATGTACAGAAAATAATAAATCTCAATCATCTTTTATTAACACACATGAATGTTAATTAATAGTAGAGAATAGACCTAAACATAAAAGCTTAAAGTATGAAGTTTCTAGAAGAAAACATAAGAAAGTGTTTTTGGGAAAATCTTTCAACAAGACCCCAAATCTTCAAGACACAAAACACTAAAAAAAAAAAAAATTTAAAACTGACTTCTATAAAAACAAAAAACTTCTGCTGATCCAAATTTACCATTCAGAAAATACTAGATGAAACCACAGAATGGGGAAAGAATCTGTTATACAGGTATCTAAAAAAGTACATGTATTTATGGTATACAGAGAACACACATCAATAACAAATGGGAAAATGAAAACTATTTAAATAAAATTGAAAAATGGAAAAAGGACTTCATGAAAGATAAGGAAATGATGAATAAGCAATGAAAAGATACTCAACAGCATTAGTAAATCCAAAAAGTTCTAAGTAAAACCATAATGCTAAACCATTTCATACCTACAACACATCTTAGTGAAGAAGTGAAGGGCCCAAATATTTTACACACTGCTGATGTGATTATAAAATGTGATAACCTCTCTATAAAAGTTGTGGCAGTTTATAACAAAGTTTGACATACATTTCTTATAACCTGAGTTCAAAATTATGTGGTTCTTTTCAAGAGCGATAAAAACATATATACATAAAAGATTGTCCAAGAATATTCATAGCAGTTTTATTCATAATGGCCAAGAACTGGAAATAATCCAAATGTCATCAACTGAAGAATATATAAACAAATTGTGGTAAATTGTTGCAATGGAACTTTACTAAGCAATACAATTAATGGAAGATTGATATATGAGACAACATGTATGACACTGGAAAAGTTTATATTGAAGTAAGATCATCTAGAGTGACAATCAGAAATTGCCTTTTTAGGGTTGAGACTGGAAGGAGCATGACGGGTTTTCTATATTAGACATTTTACAAAAATGAAATAATATCAGGGTGTCTGGGTGGCTCAGTGGGTTAAAAGCCTCTGCCTTTGGCTTGGGTCATGATCCCAAAGTCCTGGGATCAAGCTCTGCGTCAGGCTCTCTGCTCAGCAGGGAGCCTGCTTCCCCCCCCATCTTCTCTCTGCCTGCCTCTCTGACTACTTGTGATCTCTGTCTGTCAAATAAATAAATAAAATCTTTAAAAAAATAAAATTAAATGAAATTGTATCATATGTAACCTTTTGTAATTGACTTTTTTCACTCAGCATGTTTTCAAGATTTATCCATGGAGTACCATGCACAAACATTTTATTGCTTCTAATTGCCAAATAATATTCCATTACGTGCATATCTCATTTCTAACATCAATTTATCAGTTCATAAAAATTTGGATAATTTTCAATTTTTGGATATCATAATGCTACTATGAAAATTCATGTAGAAGATTTTGTATGGATATACTTTTTCATTTTTTTGGCAGTATATATGAGTGAAATTACTAGGTCATGTGATAGTTTTATGTTTAAATATTTGGGAAACCACCAGAATATTTTCCAAAATGACTGCTTCATTTGACAGTCCCACAAGCAGTGCCTCAGCGTTCCATTTTTCCACATCTTTGTCAACATTCACTATTACCTATTTAATTATAATCAACACTTCCTATTATCTATTTTTTTTAAATTTTAAGTATCCTAGTGAGTGTAAAATGGTATCTAGTTTTGATTTTGATTTGTATTTCCATGAT
Source organism: Mellivora capensis (assembly GCA_004024625.1). Classification (NCBI taxonomy): domain Eukaryota; kingdom Metazoa; phylum Chordata; class Mammalia; order Carnivora; family Mustelidae; genus Mellivora; species Mellivora capensis. The sequence continues at coordinate 21,327 of PISX010015198.1, read as the reverse complement.
AATAAATGATGTTGCACATCTTTATTTGCTTATTGGCCATTTCTATATGTTGTATGGAGAAGTATATATTAAGATCATGTACTAATTTTTAAGTTGATCTACTTGTCTCTTTATTATTGAGTTATGGGAGTTATTACTATGTTACATATGAGATACAAGTCTGATTTCAGGAAAGATTTCCCAATATGTCTCTAGTTCAGAAGATGGTCCTCACAACTTTCCTGATGGTATCCTTTAAAACACAAAAACTTTTTTTAAGACACAAAAGCTTTTAAGTCCAATTGACCTTATTTGGTTGCCATAAATTTCTGTTGTCATATTTAAGAAACCATTGCAAAATCAAAGGTACTGAAAATTTATCCCCAGGCTTTAATGTTCTTTTTGTCTTTTTACTTTCCGGTTTGTCTTCTAACTAGTTAGATTATCCATTATTGAAAGTGGAATATTTAAGTCTCCAACTGTGGTTAAATTGTCTATTCTTACAATCTGTCATAGGTATATTGATAATTGTTTTATCTTCCGGAATGATTGCCTCTTTCATCATTTAAAATCTCTCTCGTTAAGTCTAGTGACATTTTGTTTTAAAATCTATTATATATGATTAGTATAATTACTTTACCTTTTTTATGGTTGCTATTTTCATGATATCTCGTTTTCCATCTTTTTGCGTTCAACCTATTTGTATATTTTAATGTAAAATATCTTCCTTAGACAGTATATAGTTGGATTGAGTTTTTTTTAAACTGAATCTGACAACCTCTGCCTTTTAATTGGATTATTTTATCCACTTATACTTTGATGTGATTATTGATATAGTTGGATTTACATCTGACATTTTGCTTTTTTATTTGTCTACCAAATTTCTTTTTGTCCCTCTATTTCTCTGTTACTCCTTTATTTTAACTCAGATGAATATTTTTATATTAATATTTTAAATCCTTTAATTTCATTCTCTTTTTTGAGTTATTTCTTAGTAATTAATCTGGGACATTTTGAAATCTCATCACAATCTACTTTACCTCTATATTAATTTAATTCAAATAAGTAAATAAACAATAGTTCTATAGAACTCTATTTTCCCCCTTTATGTGCTATAACTAATATGCATATTTAAATCTATATATATTACAAGCCCCAAAATAGATTATTTTGATTATTACCTTATATAATTTTACATCTTTTAAAAATGTGGAGGGAAAGAAGAGCAAATATAGATGAATATTTGTTACACTAATTTTGTTTATCATTTCTACTTGTCTTCTTTTGTTGCTATAAATTTGAGTTACCACCTAGTATCACTTCCTTATTCTAATACAATTTTGTTCCCACTCATCTTCTTTGTAATATTATTCACAAATATAATCTACTTCTATATGTTATAGTTTCAACAAAACCGATAGATAGATGATAGATTTTATACAATTACTTTTTAAATTAATTAATAGAAGAAAACAGAAGACAGATGGATTTATACTGTCTTTTATAATTATATAATTATCCCTCTTGCTGCATCTTTTACTAATGTGACTGTATTTGAATTATTGTTTGGGATTATTTGCCTTCATTTGAAGAATTTCTTTTAGTATTTCTTATAAGGTGGATCTGCTATCAATGAATTCTCTTGTTTTTGTTTGTCTTTGAATGTCTTCATTTCATCTTCATTTTTGAAAACCAGTTTTGTGAGATATAGGAATCTGGACAGATAGATTTCTTTTATATATAAGCTAATATTATTATTTTATATTTCAGCATGTTAAATATCATCCCACTAATTCATGGACTCAGTTGTTTGTGATGAGAAGTCATCTATGAATATTTTTATTTCTCTTGTATATGACAAGGTGATTTCTCTTGATGCTCTCAATATTTTCTCTTTGTCTTTGTCTTTCAACATTTTCACTTTGATATGTCTGTATGTTAGTCTCTGCAATTATTCCACCTGGAGTTTGCTGAGCTACTTGAATGTATTGATGAATATTTTCTATCACATTTGGGAAGACTTTAACCATGATTTCTTTGAACAACAACAACAACAACAACAACTATATATACATGTATATATATATGTATATATATATACACACACACGCGCACACACACACACACATAGTCTTTTTTTTTTCTCCCCTCTCCTTCTGGTACTCCCATTATGCATATGTTAATATACTTAATGGTATCCCACATCTGTGGAGTCTTGGCATTTTTCTTTACTTTTTTCTCTTTGTTCTTTGACTTGCATAATCTCTGTTGATCTATCTTCAAGTTTGCAAATTCCATCTCCTACCAGCTCACATCTCCTCTTGAGCCCCACTAATAACTTTTTTCATTTTAGTTGTACTATTCAAATTCAGAATTTTATATTTTAAATAAATTCTATTTCTACTGATACTCTCTATTTATGAGTCACTGTAAAGGACTTTTTAAATTTTTTCATTGGTTATTGAATATATTTGTAATGGCTACTATGAACTCTTCATTTCTTCTACATGTGGACCTTCTCATATTTTGTTTCTTCCTTTTTTCCTGTATATGGGTCAGACTTTCCTATTTCTTGGCATACTTCCTGTTTATACCTGGACTTTATACATAATATATTGTATAAACTCTAATTTCTCATCTGTTTATTTCTGCCTTCTTATTTCTGTTTGTCTTTTCTATTTGTTTGTTTGTTTGTTTGTTTAGGGACCAGCTGAACTGTTTTAATGATATCCATTTCTTCTGCAGGTGAATCAGATAATGTTGTTTCAAAAAAGTATGCAGACTCGAGTATCTGCAAATTCACTTTGGGATGACAGTGGTTTTAATTGGGCTCTTCTCTCTGTTTACTGACCACATCCAGCTATTAAATTCCACTAATTTCCAGCTGATTGCTCAATTGTTTTCAACAATACCCTGGGGTCTAACCTGTTCCACAGGCTGTCTGGCATCCTCTGCAGTGCTAGTTTGTGAGATCGATCTATCTGCTTTGTTCATACTCCTGGCGGACACTTCTTAGATCTCTTTCCCTCATTTTCTCTGGTAAACTAGCTAGCTTATCATTTAGTTTTCTTGCTATCAAAGTCTCCAGTGTTTTTTTATGGTTCCCATAGGCCTGAAATTCCCCTTATACTGTTTTAAATAAGTTCAGCATTTTAAGTGAGAACTTCAATGCTCTGTTTTATCAGCTGCCTCTACTCTTGATGAAAATATCTGAGCCATAGGGCTGGAGCTTATGTCAGAGAAAATGCCACATTTCCTTCTGATTGATACGCTTCCATTAGGGGCAGGTTAGGGCAAAGACAATAATCTCTATTCCTTTTGGCTTTTCTCTCCCAGGATAGGAAACTGCACTATGAATACACTAAGAGCCTCATGGATACAATGAGATAAAGATTATTAGGGTTACAGTGTTCTTATCCTGCCACACGTTGGGTGGAATTACTACCTGTTAGTAGAAGATGCATGGAAAAAGAGTTCCCCAGAGTCTCAGCCATACTAACCTTGAATTAAGCTTCAGCAACTCAAAGTTGGAGGGAAGAGGAATTTGGGGAGGTGACCCCCCCGAAAGGATACCATAGTTTTTGACTAGGAGCTGGGGATAGAGGGAATGCTCTGTTCTTGACTGCACCCACCTGATTTGGAGTTTCTGTCATGTTGATCTGGGAGGATGAAAAGGTGGGAGCGGGTCACAGTCTGAATACCACAGACTTTAGCTATTTTATTAAGCTTTAGTAGATTTCCTTAACAAATGTTTCTTTATTTTTATGTATGCTATTAGGACAATTTCCAGAGACTTAAAGTGGTTGATTTTTAAATATTTTTTTATCAGTTATGCTCATTTCACTGGAGAGTGTATCTGTAGATCTTTGAAACCCTGGAAATTTCCAAAGTGAAGAAAATATTCTGTATCTTAATTGGGATAGTCATCATAAAGTTATACACTTTTATCTAATGAATAAATGGTAAATAGAATTTCTGCATTTCTTTATATGTAATCTTTATCCCAATTAAAATATGCAGGGTCTATATGAAGATTAACAAAATTCTAATGTAAAATATTAAAAAAAATAATGCCGTGAATACAGAGAAAAAAACACTATGATCTTGGTTAATTCACTAGGCTCCAAACAGAAAAAGTAACAGCACACATAAACATAAAAAACAGATATTTAGCATAAGGTGTTTTGTTGCTGTTGTTGTGTTGCCCAAATGTCATAAATGCAGAGAAATTAAATAGGAAACAACAACAACAAAATACCAAAAGTCCCTTATATCTGTAGATTGGAGAGAGATAAACCCTAAATGGAATCTGAAACACAATGGGCTTTTGACACTGGAGTTCAAGCCAGAAAGTAGATACAATCTAAAGCAGAAAGAAATAAAGGAAATACCCTGACTCCACTGTTCCTCTCATTGCCCAGTCTTACACTGGTGCATCTTCAGAAAGAAACCAGTTGATTTTTTTTTTAAAGATATTATTTATTTACCTGAGAGAGTGAGAGAGTGAGAGCACGAACAGGGGGAGGGGCAAAGGGAGAGGAAGAAACAGGCTCCTCACTGAGCAGGGAACCCAATGCAGGGCTTAAGGAACCCAATGCAGGGCTCGGTCCCAGGATCCTGAAATCATGACCTGAGCCAAAGGCAGATGCTTAACCAACTGAGTCATCCAGGCCTGGAGGAAAGAAACCAGTTGTAATGGAAGCTTAGGACACACAGTCTGCAGGGATTAGGTCAGAAAACAGCAGAAAAAAGGGTTAATACCCAAAATATATAATGTCCTACAATTTATCAACGAAAAAGAAAGAAAAAAAGCCCTGTTAAAAAATGGGCAAATGTCTTGAGTAGACATTTCTGCAGGATGATGTACAAATGACCAATGTACGTATAAAATGACACTCAGCATCGCTAATACTGGAGAAGTGTAAATCAAAACTACAATGAGATCTCACCTGAGATCTCACAGTAATTATGGTGATTACTCTAAAAAGAAAAAAAAGAAAGAAGAAAGAAAAAGAGAAAATAACAAATGTTAGCATGTGGAGAAATTATAGATAGCCCTGTGCACTGTTTGTAGAATTGTAAAATGGAACAACTGCTTTAGAAAACAGTATGGAACAAAAAATTTAAAAATAAAACCACATACTATGATTCAATTTCTCAACTCAACTCCAGAGCTCTCCTGGAGATGTTTTTGTTCATGGATAGCCGTCTAGTGTTAGACGGATATTGTTAATGGGTAGCCAACCATCTTGGTGATGTCATCTCTGTTTGGCAGACTAAATGAGACAATTTTATCAATATTTAATAAAATGTCTGGCAAATGGGAGGTTCTCAGAAAGGTTAGCTGCTATCAGCATTCCTATTACTAATGTTTTTTCTCTTAATTTTGCAAAACAATCATGAACTATCTTAAGGACTGTTCTTGCCAGCTCCCATCAGAACCTCAATACTGTCTGTACAGGTAAACTACTATCTTCCCTCCATCAAACCTGGGCAGTCTGACCCTGATTGTTGTTTCTGTATATATGTTCATGGAAAGACAAGATAAAATATAATAATATTTTGACCTAGGAAAACTAAAAACTAAAGTATTCTTCTGTATGTATTACTTCCAAAACATGAGCAAACTGAGTTGCAAACATGGGCTAGTAGACACAACATTTACTTTTTGAGAGTGAGAACCATGGCGATAGCTAAATTAAAATACAGTATGTTGAATATAATACTGCATAGAAGAATGTTACCACATTTGTTCCCACTATAATAATGAAGGTAAATTGTGGTAAAACTTATTTATGAAGGAAAAAAATGATTATATTCCAGTGGTGGAGAAGCATGGGATATGTATAAACATTTTTCATTTTCATAATTGGAACTTGAGATTTTTTAAAGTGGAATGGAAATCATTGGTTTGAATGGAAAAGATTGCCATAATCTGGAAAATTTATTTATGAGAAGGTTTATCTTTCCATAATGCAAAATAAAAAATGGTTAATATATTAAGCATTTATCTTCAAAAGGTGAATAACAAAAGCTTTTTTAGAAAAGCAGCTCTCTTACTTGAAAAACAAATATCTCTGCTTTGCATGCTCTGAACAAGAATCTTTGGCTCTTTTCAGCATATCTATTGCTATTTTGAACTTACACATTATTGCAGCAACCTAAATTCTTCAGTAACAAGCTCTTGGCCAGCTTCCCTTCTCCTGCACATTTGTCCCCTGTTCAAGGAAAGTGCCTTGCTTTCATTTCATCATGATGTACATGGTTTTCATATGCAATGTGTGCTCATTTAACTTTGTATTCCTGACCTTCTACTTTTACTTTGTTTTCTCCTTTCTTTTCACCACTATCTACACATTTGCTTGTAATGTCATATCTACTTTGCATACTCATCAGCTGGCCATCTTACTTAGATATGCGCAATTAGATTCTGCTCTCCAGAGCTCCCATTTTGGGAGCTTCTCTTTATATATCACTTAATCAGCTTCCCTTGGTTGGCCTTTCTCTCACTTACCTGTCTTTTGGACCTATTCCATCTGAAATCCATCAGCTATCCAGACTCTGCATATTTTAATAGTGTTCAATGAATCTCTCATCTATTATTCATGAGCTTTCTTTTCATCTGCATTTGTTTGTCATGTTTATAGTGTGCTAACACTGCTTTGTAGAATTCATGTTTGATCTCCATCCTCAGTACTTGTGGATCAAATGTGCTGTCTGTCACTGCCCATTTAGGCCATTGTGTTTATGCTAAATAACTTTCATTTAGAACCTAAAAGTGAGCAAGGAGCTTGCTCAAGACAAGTTTATTTTAAGTGAACTAAGGTCACTTTTATTAATAGTTAAAGAGAAGGTTGATCATCCACCAGACATTTTGTCACTAACAACAGGAGTTTTACAATTGCCTGTTTTATTTTATCCTCTTTGAAGAAAGGGCATGATATATATATATATATATATATATATATATATAGCCTTCTAGTCATTAAGAGAGGAGTTCTTCCTCAATCCAGACTAGAATATGTATTATATTTCATCTGCTCTTGCTGTTCTACAAAGTCCTATGCATTTCTCCAGTGCATGAGAATTTTACATCATTGAAATCAAATACAGGTACATTTTTCAAAACTTACCTTAATAGTAAGTATGCTGCATAAGAATACAAGAAACCCAGGACTTCTGGATGTAGAGGAGAAACAAAACAAAACCATTCTTGCTCTCCACTAATCACCTTTACTTTGTACTACTTGAGTCAGTCAAAGAGAAAAGGACAATACCAAGTCTTGAAAGAATTGTTCCTGAGTGGTATCCTGAGGTAAAAACTGGTTTATGAGGTCTTACTGGAGAAATGGAATAAATAAACAAATAACAACCACAGTGATTTATTTACTTCCCAAGAAGCATCCAGTTCCCTGAGTATTTTACATTTTACCATGTGCCTTGGACCGGGTCTCTGACTACAAAATAGGGAATACCGGGATTCATGGGCTGCATTTTGGGTGAAGGCAGTGTGTTTACCATTTTACATAGATTGGCACCTCAGTAGTTTATTTCCAAAATAAATTAAAGTAGTCCTAGTGGCCCGAAATTTCCATTTAGAATTTTGGACTTTTCTGACACGTTATTTCAACCATCTAACACCTAGCCCCATAGCACAGTTCTACTTTCAGTCAATTACTCCTTTGTGATTTATAATTTGCAAAGCCTATACACAGACCTATCATCTGACCCTCATAATAAGTTAAGTTATTAACTCATAATGACCCTCATAATGAGTTAAGCAAGTCCAAATTTAACAACAAAATAAGCTGAGGCACAACTAGATAAGGTGGCACGGCCAAGAAGCCATGGTAAGTCCAAAGCTGTGGCAAGAGCCCAAAACTGAAACTTCCAGCCTCCAGAGCTGTCCCCCTTTTCCTCTGGTGCTTCTTTAACATTACCCACTGTAACATTCATGCCCCATTTCTCTGAGAAACCGGTCATGTTTCCTCTGCCATTCTATTTATTCTGTCCATACAAATCATATCAGCTAATCTAGACTCTAAGTTGATATTTCTTTCCTTTATCCTGGCACAGACCAGAGAACAAAGAAGACAGATTTATAAGTAGAATTTCTCAACCCTCTGAGTGAAATTAAATCTAATACCAAGCGGGTCTTCTGTTAGGTGGCTTCATTTTCCCATCTCTACTCCCTGCATTGGGGACATTTACCCCTTTTCACTCTGGTAAGTTCGAAGAGTGATGTTCCGAAGCAGAGACAGAAAAATCTATCAAAATATATGAAACTATTTTCAGTGAAATCCTCAAAATCAAATAAAACTTTAAACTTAAAGGTCTACCTTGGGCCCATAGGGATTCCAAATATCATAACCCATTGAACCAGGTCGACAAAATCATTCTTGTGTAAATATTTAAACTTGCCAATTTTCTCATCATGATTTTTAATACAAGGCATACCTCTTATCAACCCCATGGTGGGCAGATTATGTATCTGGTCTTACAGCACATCCCAGATCCCCTCCTCAGGGCTGATGCGCCCATCCCTTGCCTGCTGGAATATCTCACCCCTGACAATTTATGGATACACAATCCTGCCTTGCTCAGTGGGCACCCTACAGCAGCTGACTGGCTGGTGGAAGAACACACAGTTCCCTGCCTATGCTCCAGTTAGGAATACCTCTATAAGATACTCTAGCTCCAGAGCTTCCTGTAGAATGATGAGGCCTCATCACAATTCACCTTCTTCCTGACTTCTCCCTTTCCTTGAAGATATATCTTCCAAGAGTTTTCCCTAATAAATTATCTGCAGACAGCATTTGGTTTCAGAGTCTGTTTCCAGGGAAACCAATTTAAGACATCATATAAAATAGTGTCAAACTAATAAAGCAGTATGGCTAAGATGAATTGAACAATAATCAAAACTTTTTTAAAACTTCATTAAAGCTGTTATTTTATAACTCAATGCCAATTTCTTATGAATACTGTGTATGTGTGTGTGTGTGTGTGTGTGTGTGTGTGGAGGGTGGGGATATACTCCTACTCATATCCACAATCACTTTCTGGTCTAATTTAGTAATGATGAGCTTGGTTCCCAAGAGTTAATCTTATTATTTTCATTTCTTTCTGCTTAATATGCCCACGGAACTCTAATACATGTAACAATTTAGGTGAGCTATTAGCACTGGTAACACCTGAGACTTAGAGTCTTCCTGATGAGGCTTCCTGTTTGATCATCTTGAGGGGGTCTCTTTGGATGATCAATCATGAATCACTCAGATACCTGTCAGTGCTTTCTGTACTCTTCAGAAGGATTCTAGAGTGTAAACACATGAATGCTTCTGATTTGTATAAGAATGAATGAATTAGACTTAACTCTAAGCTTTACTTATTCCATCACAGGAGATTTCATTTTTTTGAGAAAACATGAATATTTTTCCTTTGAGTTTTACTATTCTGAGAGACCACTTTGTTCTGAGAAGATAAACAGAAGAAAAGTCTGGGGGAAAAAAAAAAAACTGCCAGTGTTTATTAAGTGTGTACCACTCTCCATGCAAAAGGAGAAGACAGAGAAATTAAACAATTTAATGATCATCCTGAAATATGGAGTGGGGAAGAGCGGTCACTGGATTAAAAGATGTGCTCATTTTCTAATGCTGAAGGCCTCCCAGATAACCTACCACCTGCATCCTCCCTCTCTGGGCACCATGTCTACCACATATCTGACCCCCTGTTCTGGTAATACTTGGTACACCCCATGCTGTTTGCTGCTTCTTGGTGACTGTTCATGCTCTTTTGGATGCCTAGAAACCTCTTCCTCATAGTTCTTCGTGAGATGACCTCTCACTCTATTAAGATATGATACAGAAGTTAAAATTATAAACATCATTGATTTTTTTGTGCAATAAATGCAGTGAGTATTACAAAGGAACACAGGTTTTTTTTTTCTCTGTGTATGCCAACTCTTTATTTAAAAAATAAAATGTTAGGGGCACCTGGGTGGCTCAGTGGATTAAGCCGCTGCCTTCGGCTCAGGTCATGATCTCAGGGTCCTGGGATCGAGTCCCGCATCGGGCTCTCTGCTCAGCAGGGAGCCTTCTTCCCTCTCTCTCTCTGCCTGCCTCTCTGTCTACTGTGATCTCTCTCTGTCAATAAATAAATAAAAATCTTTAAAAAAATAAAATAAAATTTTAAAACATTACTTTAGTATTTACATACATAGAAAAGAGAAAGATGCCTCATCACCCCTATATTCCACCTAACATTGCTAATCATCACTACAGTTAAGTATCAATCCTGCCTAGTTGCCTTCAAAATGGAAAGAATAGGTATCACTTTCATCAGGAAGCCTTTCCCTAACCTAAATTTCATGTTCCTCTGGATTCTTATTTTTAGCTGTGCATACTTCAGTCTTTTCCTATACCATAATATATTGAGAGCATTAATTTCCAGAGCATCGACAGTAAGAAATCAAGACTGAGATCATGCATTATTCATTTTTCTGTCTCATGAATCCAGCAAAGCTCTAGGCTTATAGTAGATGCTTAATAAATGTCATTTGACCTGAACTTAGTTGATGTGGAAAGTTTTATTCCATTTATACTTTGCAATTTAAGTTGAGAGGATTTGGGTTAAAAGCTCCTGGAAAGTATTAAAAGTCTTTGTGAACTCACTTCCTCATAACCTATGTCAGAGTCCTGCCCAGTCTTGCCAGTCACTATTGTCATCAAAGAAAAGTATAAGAGGAAGAGACATGAGAAAACAGAGCAAGAATTTGGGCCAGTCAAATCATTAAATTAAAAGAAGAAGAAGAAGAAACAGTAGCAGCAGCAGCAGAGTGGAAATGCAGAAGGACACTGAATACCTGGGGAGCAATTTATTATATCTTCCACCACCTTTGCTTTCATTAGTAACAGCCAAGGTCAAAGAGTCTCCACACATCCCCTTTACTCTCGTGATCAAGCCTTTAAACCTGTTTGTCTGTTCCAAGCTTTCATATATTTTTTTCAGTCTACTGACCCCTTATTTATAGCCCCAGAGCTGCCATGGCCCTGCACACCTGTTTCTTCATGCATGCCCCACCCCCACCATCTGGAAAGCTCAGTCCATTGGAGGGTCAAACTCCTCCGTCAAGAGGCAAAGCAAATTCTATTTCATTTGGGAGAGTGGATATTCTGATATTCTCTAAATATATTACATATTATGCTAAAAATGTTTTTTGATTTTTGGCATTATTAATAATGTTTATTGTATGTGTGCCTACTTGTCTCCCTGTACGTCTGTCTGGCCTACTTTCCAATTTGACTGTAAGTCTCTTAAGGGCAAGACCAGTTCTAGTTATCATGCAACCCTTAAATCTCTCAGTATAGCGCCAAGTACGAGTGGTATTCATCACACATTCCTTGCTTGGTAGACTGACTTTTCTGGAGGACTCATTGCAAATTAGCTAATTTTCAAACTGGCTCATTTTCTTACCGTTCCTTTCCCTCTCAACATTGATGTTCAAGTTCCCCAGGGCTCAGTCCTTGGTTCTTTTCTTTTTTCTCTCTGTATAAATCCTCCTTGTGTTCTCATTAAATCTCATTGTTGAAATGCCACGAACATGGTAATTTCTCTCAAATTTATATTTCTACCTCACACCTCTCATCTGGCATTCAGACTCATATTGCCCTTTTTTTATATTGACACTCCATATAAACACCTGATAAACATTTCAAAGTTGGTCCATCCACAACTGAGTTCTGGATCTTCTTCCTTTATGGGTAGAAATGGACTTCTCATCCAGTAAATGGTAAATCCATTCTTCCAGTTGTTGAGGACAAAATTCTGAGAGTTGTCCTTGGATCTTCTCCATATCTCATTCACATTAAGCTAACCTATTGAATCTCTCTTCAAATATCCAAACTATGACTCCTTCATGCCACCTTTATTTCTGTCCCCTGAATCTGAGCCTTTTTCATCTCTCATTTAGACTCACCTATAGTCTCTTATTAACCTTTGTGGCCTTGCTTACAGTCTATTCTCAACACATTCCTTATAAGCACAAAATAAATTATGCTGCTTTATTTTTTTTGAAATTCTACAATGACTCCCTACTTTTTTTAATTATCAAAGCCAAAAGCCTTACAATGGCCTGCAAGCCTTTATGCAAACTATCCTCCTTGATTTTTTTTAAGATTATTTATTTATTTATTTGACAGACAGAGATCACAAGTAGGCAGAGAGGCAGGCAGAGAGAGAGAGGGGGAAGCGGGCTCCCTGCCAAGCAGAGAGCCTGACACGGGGCTCGATCCCAGGACCCTGAGATCATGACCTGAGACGAAGGCAGAGGCTTTAACCCACTGAGCCACCCAAGCGCCCCTCTCCTTGATCTTCTTAAACATGCACACACACACACACACACACACACTCTCTCTCTCCCTCTCTCTCTCTCTCTCTCTCTCTCACACACACACATGCATCTATTGCTTCTCCAATATCAGTTTTCTTTCACACTTAGTCTGTTCTCACCATATTGCCATCTTTGTTATTCCCCTAAGAAATGCCTCTTACACCTTGTGCTAGCTGCTGTCTCTATTTGGAAAGACCATCTCCCCAATATCATTGTCCTTAACTTTGTGTTTCTCTAGTGTTTACTCCAATACCACAAGCTCAATAAGGTGACTCTTCACCACCCTATTCAAAATTACAGTCAGTCCTCTTGTATTTCCAAACACCTTTATGTTCCCCTATGTTTTCTCTTTATAGCATGCATCACCCTCTAACATACTAACCAATCCCCAATGCACTTGTTCCATTCTTTATTGATCTCTTCTATTGTTAGACTGAAACCTTCACAGAGGACAGATATCATTGATATTTTGTTCACTGATAATATCCTAAGAACTTGGAACCATATCTGACACATAATACATCCTTGGAAAATACTTTTGAATGCATGGAGTTTTCAAATAAATTGTATGAGCTTTGTATCCCTTACCATTTCTGTTTAGTACATTCTGGCTACTACTGAAATAGGAAATGGTTTAATTTTATTCAGTTGACTTCAGTAAATTTCTTTGATGACTTGGTACGTATAATTATATTTGGTCATGTTTTTAAGAAGCTTTATTGGAATTCTCCTAGTGATAAGAGAGACAAACAAGAAACTAAGGAAATACAGAGTGTGCTAAAAAGAACAGATGTAATCAAAGGCATAAAGAAAATGGTGGTTAATCCAAATAATGATCACTGACTGGAAAGCATATCAAAATGAAGACAACATATAAGAGCAATCCAACTTAAATAGTGGAGAAGAGAGAGAAGGGATTCCCAAGGAAGAGGATGGCATGATTGCAGACCCCAGGTGGGGAGCACCTAGTGTGTGATTAACACAGTGATTATTTGGAGATTTTATAGAGATGGAACAGAATGGAGCTGATCTAAGAAATCCTCTTTTCCATCTGAGACATCCTGTAGGCAGTCAGGAAAACAAAATGTTTTCAAAATTAGGGTGAAAACAGAAGCCTTCTGTTTAAGGACGTGTGGAATTTGAACTCACTAACCTAACCCAGGAGTAAATTCTACTCATGGCAGCCCCACTGCACCAGCGAATTTGCCCTGTTAAATTGGGTTTATGTCCCTTGATTTTATTTCCTTCATTTGGATCTGAGACTAGGCTATGCTTGTGTGATCGTAATATAAACTGCAGTCTTAAGTTTGTTAATTAAAGGAATGAATTTGTTATGAGAAGACATGAAGCATTATCACATATAAACACTGTATCAAATGAGTCAGAGGTATTTTAGATTTTTTTCCTACCTTACAGTTGCCCACTAATTACTTTTTATCCTGATTAGAAACAATGATACCTCAGGCATCTAGAAATAATTCCAATTAAGCATCACATAATACCAATCTAAAAACTTGGAAACCGGTCTAGATACCCTCTGACTCAGGTTAGCTTTCCCTCACTGCCTCAGGGTTATGCAGAGCTCAAGAGGAATCTTTGTGCCCTCACTGTCTGTCCCTGGCTTTTAATGTCCTTAAGCCCCAGGCAGAAAGGAGGACAGTGTGAGAAGGCATTAGATAGGCCAGCTGCCAGACACCTGTGAGACTAATAATACAAGAGTTGTGGGCTGGGGAAACTTAAACAGGCAGAGTCAATTTGAGCTTATATATGTTTATTCCCATCAAAAAAATGGTCAAAAAAATGGTGCACTTCTGAGTCTGCAGTGTGTGGCATGCTGAGGGAATATATATGTGGTAAATATACCAGGCCTATGTCATCAAAAAGATAAGAGGTAAAAAAAAAACTCAGTGAGTATATGGAGAAGAGGGAACTTCTGTGCACTGTTGGTGGCAATGTAACTGGGTAAGACCACTGTGGAAAACAGTATGGATCCTCAAAATGTTAAAAATAGAATTGCCATATGATCCAGCAATTCTGCTTCTGATAATATATCCAAAAGAAATGAAAATACTAACTCAAAAAAGACACATACACCCCCATGTTCATTGCAGCATTATTTACAATGGCCAAGATATGAAAACAACTTAAGGGTACAACAATGGATGAATGGATAAAGATGTGGTGTTTATATACAATGGAATATTATTTAGCTATAATATTAAGGAAGTCCTAACATTTGTAACAAAACAGATGGACCTTGAAGGCATTATGCCAAGCGAAATAAATCAGACCAGCACAAAAAAACAAAAACAAAAACAAAAATCTTACTGAGACCAGACTGTGGATACCAGAAGAAGAGTATGGGAAGGAAGAGGCATATGGATGAAAGTGGTCAAAAAGCATAAACTTGCAGTCGTAGGATAGATAAGTCCTAGGGATGTAATGTACAACATGCTGACTACAGTTAACACTGCTGTACTCTGTACGATATAGAGAAAAATTAAGGGAGTAAATACTAAGAGTTGTCATCACAAGATTCCCCCCCCTTTCTCTTGTATCTATTTGAGAAGATGGATGTTCGTTGAAACTATTGCGGTAATTATTCTACAATATGTGTACATCAAACCATCATACTATATGCCTCAAAGTTATAGAGTGATACATGTCAATTATTTTTCAATAAAAGCAGAAAAAAAAGAAGAAATAATATATTACTTCCATCCCTTGGAGGCTGAGTTTGCACTGTGACAAGCAGTATGGTGATGTTCATAAAAACAGAGTTTAGTGTATAATATGCAGACTGATTTCTTATTTTGGGGGAGCATGCTTTATTGTGGTGTCTTCACAATTGCCTTTGAAATCATCCTAAAGCAAGTCATTCACTGTCAAATCAGTTTTCCCCCCTCAGGACAGATCTTAATTTTCAACTTTCACAGAGAGAAAAAAAAAAAAAAAGAGAGAGAGAGAGAGAGAAGGAGAGAAAGAAAGAAAGAGAAAGGAAAAAACACGTTTTAAAATCACTAGATGAACAAACAAGGCCAAGTAAATCATACTCGGGGACCTTCTCTGGTGTATTTTAACCACATAAAACCAAGTATTACAGGCATCTGAGAGAGATAAGGAGAGACAGAGAAGGGTACAATGTGACAGGAGGCCTATTTGGAGTGAAAGCCAGTCTCAGGGGGTAACTAGTGAACATCTGGTTGTGGAGGCAGAGTGGTGACTTGTCAGTATATGAGCTACACAGGTGTACCAAACCTTCCTCCTGCCTGGTGACCTTGTGTCCCTTATGAGTTGTCAGCATTGGTGGTTACCTCTGCAAGGAATGCTTTTATGCTGATCTACCTCTTTCCATGGTGCTGAGGCTCCATCCCTAAGGCTTTTCTCATTTAGCACATAGACTGGCTATGCTCTGTTTACCATAGAGACTTTCCCACTGGACAGTGTGGGAAGATAGCAAGTTACCCAGACTTCACCTTCCCAGACTGCCTCCCCAGCACCTAGCACACTACTTGGCATGTAGGAGATGCTCAGCCATGTTCATTAAAACACATGTCAGGGTGCCTGGGTGGTACAGTCAGTTGAGCATCCGACTCTTGGTTTTGGCTCAGGTCATGATCTCAGGGTCCTGGGATTGAGCTCCATGTTGGGCTAAGGCTCAGGACAGAGTCTATTTGGGACTCTTTCTCTCTCTCATTTTGCCTCAGCCCCAAATAAATACATAAAATTTTAACAAACAAATGTCTCCATAAAGGCAAGCCCCCATCTTCTCTTTGCTGTGACATAAGCACAGGGCACATATTGCAAATGCAGTCACATTTGGTTTTCCCTGTTTGAACGCTTTTCAGCCTCAGCTTCTCTCTGGCCTTTGGAAAGCCAAACAGCCCGATGACAACATCAGCACCTTTTCTGGCTGGTATCCCTAAGATTCTATGTGATCAATGACTATGTGATCCTGCAGGTGACATCATGATTATCATGCCAATGTCAGGATTACAAACAAGCATGTGATTCTGATTTATTGTTAATATCTCAATATTCAATTTGAAACAGAAGAAAGCACCAGAGACATAGCTTTAAATGAAATCTTCTTATGTGATTTATATGGAAAAAGAGTATCAGTCAGATGAATTATTTATCATCGCAAAATAAAATAATTCAACCATTAATAATTATGGTAAGAGCTGTTAGATTTATGTACTGGAATCATTATTAAGAACTTTGAAATCATTACAAATGGGGAGAAATATTGACAGTTAAATATATTATATCTATTAAAACTGTTGAGAATTTATGCTAACCAGGTAACTTTAGGAAGAACATTTTGTTCTTTTTGAACTAACAAATATTTCTTTAAAAACTTAAAAACATGGGATAGAAAAATAAGAAATAATCTTGTAACCTAACATATGTGGAATTAAATAGTAAATTAAATTCATAACTTAACCAAAACTGCCATTAGGAGCTGTATTTTGATTTTGATCATTTGATTTTATGTAAACCAAGAATTAAACAATTAAAAAAAAACTGCTTGAGATTTTTTATCATGAACAAAATATCTACTGATTTACCCTAAAATTTCAGTATTTGTAAAAGTTCCACACTCATTTATAATAATACATATGGTAAATCATGTTTATAAATTTGAGTCTATATATTTAAATAAAAAGGTCAATGAAATAATTATTAAAGAATTGTCAACCACTTTTAACAAAGACAAATGATTTTTGAGTTTCCTCAAGTTATAAATCCCAGGGAACACATCTTCCTAGAAAATATGCTAGTAAAACAACGCTTTTGTTTAATGATAATATGCTGTGCACAAAAATCAAGGGATTTATTCAATATACTACTTCTGTCTAATCAGATATTTGAGAGAAAAGCAATGAAAAGTCTTTTATTCAAAAAACTCTGGAGCAAATTAAAGATTAAACTTTGTGATCTATTTCCTTGGCAAAAGATCTGAGGATCTCAGGCAACTAGCAACATAGTAACTATCTGAGGAAATGCTTTAGAATTTCTTCTAAACTGACAGATAAATGTGCCATGCAATGATACTAACAAGAATAAGGTGTTCTGAGTAAATTTTGTATTAACATATAATGTATTATTTGCTTTGGGGGTACAAATCTGTGAATCATCAGTCTTACACAATTCACAGCACTCACCATAGCACATACCCTCCCCAATGTCCATAACCCAGCTAACCTAACCCTCCCCTGCCAGCCCCCAGCAAACCTGTTTGTTTCCTGAGATTGAGTCTCTTATGGCTTTTCTCCCTCTCAGGTCCCATCTTATTTCATTTTTTCCCTTCCTACCCTCCAGGACCCATCGCACTGATTCTGAGTAATTTAAGAATTCTAAGGATACAGTGTCTTCATCACATTTTTCATTGTGTATTTAACAACATTAACATTAAAGAAATACTGAACATAAGTAAATATATATGTATGTTTGTGTGTGTGTGTAGTCATATTTATTGTTCTTCTTAAGTCAAAGACAAACTACATGATTTTTGACCTTCCACAACATATGCAAAATATTTAATTAATATGAAATGGAAGCTATTACATTTTAAAAAGGCTATTTAAACAAAAGAAGCCTTATTATTGTACCGTGCAGATAACAATAATGCAGGGCTTGCAGGGAAAGAAGTTTATTTGCTGGAACCTGCTGAATAAGTAGTCAAATTGTTGTGCTTCAAGAGTGCAACTATTTCTTACACAAAATCTGCTGTAAAGATGTACAAATCATTCCACTCCAGGGAAGAGGCTGAAATTGGTGTCATACAATGAAAGCTGAGATGCAGATGGAAATTCAAAAGCAGTATTTGTGTGCCAATTACATTGCTCCGGACTCATTTCTAGATACAAGAATTAAGGACAAATTTGTTTCAGGTCACTATGAAGCAGCAATTGCACACACAGATATTACAAATAAAAAAGATAGGAGAATAACAATGCTAACCCTGCTTCTGTAAATATTCACACACCATTTTTTTTTCAAAGAGTGCACAAAACTTTTAGGTGTGGAATGGTTTCAGTAAAATCCCATGACTTACCACAGGCCAAATCTCCAAATCCAAAAGATGAAAGTAAATTAATCTTTACGTGATTCAGTTATAATTAGAGAAGACTAGTTCCATGATTTGAAGGGCAGCATCATCATCTTCAGTGTCATATAGCAGTAGAGCTGAACCACAAGAGTCAGATTCCCACTGACCTTAGTGGAAATGCTGTTTAGTTTTGCACATGTACCATATAAACAGCGCAAAGCCATCTAGACATTAACACTGTTGAGAATGGGTATCAAATTTTGATCACGCGACATTTGCGATTGTAACAATAATGGAGTAACAATAACTTTATTGGGTAAAATTTAGAATTTGTGCTTGTATTCCAAAAGCTTATTATCAGATAGTGATATGCAACTTCAGTCTTGGTCTTGGATTTGACTAAATACTGACTTTAACACTTAGACATTAGGCATTTGATCAAAATATATCTTCTTGTTTTTCCCTCTTTCTGTTTCTCTCTTTCTAAAATGTGCTTGATGTACATAAGGTAAAAGAAGGCAAGATATACTCATTTTAGTTCAACTCAGCAATACCGTCTTTGACAATACTAGATTCTGTAACAGAAAATAAGGAACCTAGAACCTTAAGGGTATTGTCTGTTGTCCCTCTCCTTCCGCCCAATTCCATTTGTACCTCTTGGCTTTTTTCTTTTCTAAGTGACTCTTATAACCTTCATAGCTTTCTTGTTTTCAAATAAAAAAAAAATATTTGAAGACTTTTATAAAAGGCAACATGCTGATTGGAAAAAATACTTGGTAAAGAAAAAGATATAATTTTGAAACTGTTATTTTTCTATGTAGGGATAATCATCTAATGACTTGAGTGCTTAACTTCCCATTACCAAACATAAAGGCCCATAAATTATATCATGAGTGTTTACACACTTTGGATTTTATTTTCAGTTTGTATTAAATAATCAATATTATTCTGTCCTTAAGTATTTCTCAAGCTGTCTTTTAATATCTGTAACCTATTCAAGTTTGTGATTTTTTTTTTTACTTTTCTCAACTAGGTAATGCTGTCAAGAATTTATTTTTGCCAAAGACAAACAATTAAACTAGTAGTAACTCATGTATATATTTCTAAATTTTCCATTAGATATAAAGATAAAGTGGAATCAAAGGATATAAACTTTTGAAATTATACTTATGACACTTCACATTTTATTTTCCATTTTGTGTACCACCAAAAGTACATTAGAATGCTTAGCTCATTACCTTCCAACATTAAAATAATATTTCCTATTACAACTCTTTCTTTTTTTTTTCTTCTCTCTTTGCCTTATGGTTAATAGAAATTAATCTAGACTTTGTAAATTTCTCTCATGTTGTTCAGGTCCATAGCAGGCACTTGGATTTTTATTTAGTGATGAAATGTTTATCACATTTTGTATTAGTCGGGGTTTAAGAGAGAATGAATTAAGGAATTGGCCACGTGACTGTGGACACTTTCAGATGTAAAATCTGCAAGGTAGGCCGCGAAGCTGAAGAGGAAAGGAAGAACTGATGTTCTAGCTTATGTCTGAAAGCAGTCTGGAGGCAGAATTCCCTCTTCCTTAAGGAATCTTGGTCTTGTTCTCTTAATACCTTTAGCTGATTGGATGATGCCCACCCAAATTATGGAAAGTAAGCTGCATTCATCAAAGGCTCAAAGATTTAACTATTAATTCCTCTAAAAAAAATACAGCTTCATAGCAACATGGAAACTGGTATTTGGCCAAGTATCTAGGTACCATGACCTGGTCAAGTTGCCACATAAAATTAATGTTACAAAAAATCAATTGGAAAATTGTTCCAAAAAATCAAACTCAGAGTGAAAATTAAAACAAACAGGCGGATAGAGTCAAGATGGAGGAGAAGTAGCAGCTGAGACTACATCAGGTGGCAGGAGATCAGCTAGATAGCTTATCAAACCATTGCGAACACCTACAAATCCAACGGGAGATCAAAGAGAGGAAGAACAGCAATTCTGGAAACAAAAAATCGGCCACTTTCTGGAAGGTAGGACTGGCGGAGAAGTGAATCAAAAGAGACGGGAGGATAGACTGCAGGGGAGGGGCTGGCTCCCGGCAAGCGGCAGAGAAATGGAGCACTAAATCGGGACTTTTAAAAGTCGGCTCCACGGAGGGACATCACTCCAGAGGCTAAACCGGGGTGAAGCCCACACGGGGTCAGCGTGACCCCAGGTCCCGCAGGGTCACAGAAGGATCGGGGGTGTCTGAGTGTCGCAGAGCTAGCAGGTATCGGAGCAAGAAGCCGGCCACAGAGACAGAGCCTAGGAGTGAGCTCTCAGCTCGGGGTTACCTTGAACCGGTCGCAGGCTGGGTGAGCTCGGAGCGCGGCCAGAGGCGAGGGATATGGGAGTAGCCGGGGATTTTCTCTGAGGAGTGGAGCCCCGAATCTCAGCTCTTCCGGGCCAGAGACTGGGAGGCCGCCATTTTCATTCCCGTCCTCTGGAACTCTACGGAAAGCGCTCAGGGAACAAAAGCTCCCGAAGGTGAAACCAAGCGGATTACTTAGCCCGGCCCCTGATAAGGGCGGTGCAGCTCTGCCTCGGGCAAAGACACTTGAGAATCACTACAACAGGCCCCTCCCCCAGAAGATCAAAGGAAATCCAGCCAAGACCAAGTTCAGTTAACAAGGAGAGCAGCGGAACTCCAGAGGAGAAGAAAGCAAAGCACAGAATTCATGGCTTTCTCCCCATGATTATTTAGTCTTGCAGTTAATTCAATTTTTTCTTTAAAGGGCATTTTCCTAGGGTCTTTGCCACCCTTTTAGTATTTTATTTGCTCCTTCATATAATCTTATCTGGAAAAAATGACAAGGCGGAAAAACTCACCACAAAAAAAGAACAAGAGACAGTACCAAAGGCTAGGGACCTAATC
>PISX010015197.1:27898-50525 GCA_004024625.1 Mellivora capensis | reverse complement strand
AAACCATTGGCCACACTAATCCAAAAGAAAAGAGAGAAAGCTCAAATTAATAAAATTATGAATGAAAAGGGAGAGATCACAACTAACACCAAGGAAGTAGAAACAATCATCAGAAGCTATTATCAACAGTTATATGCCAATAAGTTAAGCAACCTAGAGGAAATGGATGCATTCCTAGAAAAATATAAACTCCCAAAAAGAATTCTTAACAAGAATTAACAAGTGGGTAATGGACATTGGGGAGGGTATGTGCCATGGTGAGTGCTGTGAAGTGTGTAAACCTGGTGATTCACAAATATGTACCCCTGGGGATAAAAATACATTATATGTTTATAAAAAAAATAAAAAGTAAAAAAATAAAAAAAATAAAAATAAATAAATAAAAGAATTAACAAGCGATTGGAGCACCTGGCTGCCTCAATAGGAAGTGCATGTGAGGGGCGCCTGGGTGGCTCAGTGGGTTAAAGCCTCTGCCTTCAGCTCAGGTCATGATCTCAGGGTCCTGGGATTGAGCCCCGCATCGGGCTCTCTGCTTCTTCCCTCTCTCTCTGCCTACTTGTGATCTCTTTCTCTCTATCAAATAAATAAATAAAATATTAAAAAAAAAGGAAGTGCATGTGAATCTTGATCTTGGGGTTGTAAGTTCAAGCCCCACTTTGGGTGTAAAAATAAAATCTTCTAAAATAATTAACAAGCTGTTATTCAAAATCAAGCTATACAAATGTATTAAGTGTATTAAATAAATTATACAAAGACAAAAGTAATACATATATGTGTGTACACACACACACACCCACACACACATACACACATATATTTAAATGTAGGCTCTATTCGCAGCATGGAGGCTAATGTGGGGCTTGAACTCATGACCCTGAGATTAAAACCTGAGCTGAGATCAAGAGTCAGATGCTTAACCAACTGAGCCACCCAGGCACCCCAAAAGTAATACATATTTTAAAACTCATCACTTCCTAATTATTTTAATAATGTCTGTGATGATGAGGTTAAATCTTTTGTAATCTGTTCAATGCAAGTAATATAGAATGTGCGCATCTCTTTTCAATTCTGGATTCAGTGACATCACATTAGTAGCTTGAAATGAACTATGATAGGCTAATTACCAAATGCCGCAAACCAGGAGAGCTGATTGTTAAATCATACTTACCAGCACACTACTGAAAAATATTCAGTGGAAACAAATTGCCTCTTAACTCTCATATGTCCTTATAACAACATCATCATCATCATCACATTTGTTTTTATTTTCCTGGCTGTATACATGAAAACAATGCAACAAATCAAGAAGATGGACAGAAAACAAAGGGTTGGTGAGTATCTAGTACAACACACCCCGAACAAGGATATTATAAAATAGACCAATTTTGGTACATCTATGCCCCTTAACACATCACCTTAAGAAAAAAAAAAAAAAAAGCCAGCTCTATATGGACGGGAACAGATATAAAAAAATGAACAAAATAAAGTGCACAATGGACTTTATAGTATGGTAGTATTTATGTAAAACAAAACACAAAATGCAGGTATATACTTGTTTATGCAGTGAATATTTCTGAAAAATATGCATGAAACTGATAACATTAGTTGTTTCAGAGAAGAGGAACTTGGTAACCAGGGTATAGGGGTGGGAAGGAAACATACTTTTCCTAAGTATCTTTTTGTTTCCTTAGAATTTCATGGCAGGAGGATACATTTCCTATTTAAATCAAACAAACATCCTTTTTAAAAAGTGCCTAAATGGTTTTAAGAACATAGGTGGGAGGAGGAAGAAAGTTTTTACACTTTAAATTTATACAAATTTTATCTCTTTAAACTCAAGTATGATTCCTTATAAATGTCTGTTAACGTGCTATGCATCTTCTAGGGATGCCTGGGTGGCTCAGTTGGTTAAGTGTCTGTGTTTGGCTCAGGTCCTGATCCCAGAGTCCTGGGATCAAGTCCTGCATCAGGTTACTTGCTTAGCGGGGAGCCTGCTTGTCCCTCTGCCTGCTCTGCCTGCCTCTACCCCTGCTTCTATTCTTGCTCTCTCTGACAAATAAATAAATAAAATCTTAAAAAAACAACAACCATGATATGCATCTTCTCTAAATATAAATGCTAATATATTGGTTAACAATTATAACCTATAAAACTAAGGCTATGTTAACTTTAAACATGTTTAGTTTTGCTTACTAAAAGAAACTGTAGGGGGGCACCTGGGTGGCTCAGTCTTTAAGCATCTGCCTTTGGCTCAGGTCATGATCCCAGAGTCTCGGAATTCAAGCCTGGCATTGGGCTTCCTCCTCTGTGGAAAGCCTGCTTTTCCCTCTCCCACTTCTCCTGCTTGTGCTCCCTCTCTCGTTGTGTCTCTCTCTGTCAAATAAATAAATAAAATCTTAAAAAAAAAAAAAAAAAAAAGAAACTGTAGGGGCGCCTGGGTGGCTCAGTCGTTAGGCATCTGCCTTCGGTTCTAGTCATGATCCCAGGGTCCTGGGATGGAGCCCTGCATTGGGGCTCAGCAGGAGGCCTGCTTCTCCTTCTCCGACTCCCCCTGCTTGTACCCTTTCTCGCTGTCTCTTTCTCTGTCAAATAAATACATAAAATCTTAAAAAAAAAAAAAAAAAAGAATTGTATATGTTAGATTATTTGTTATGTAAAATTATGTTCACTCACTTAAAAGTGATAAACATGTTTATCTTAGGAATTTGAATATATTTACCTTCTTATGATAGTGAACACATTGACTATGATCTTACCCGTCTTATAATTATCCTCTCCGTTACATCAATAGGATACATGTCCTTGTTGATTGCAAAATCAAGCAGAGTCTAGACTTTCTCTTCAGTTGTGCAAAGAAATAACAGTGCTTATAGCAGACTCATTTTCAAAAATACAATAGAAAAACTCGTGCTTTGCGTGCCTGGGTGGCTCAGTGGGTTAAAGCCTCTGCCTTCGGCTCGGGTTATGATCCCAGGGTCCTGGGATGGAGCCTCACATCGTTGGGCTGTCTGCTCAGCAGGGAGCCTGCTTCCTTCCTCTCTCTCTCTCTCTCTGCCTGCCTCTCTACCTACTTGTGATTTCTCTCTGTCAAATAAATAAATAAAATCTTTAAAAAAAAAAAAAGAAAGAAAAACTCGTGCTTTCAAGCAAATCGGTACTGTAGTCCTAGAGACTAGTCTGAACAGGGGGTGGTGGAATAGATTGCTTTTGCCCCCAAACTGGAGTGTGCTAACATAACAAGTGAAGAGGCCACGTGAGACCTCTGTTTTGTTTTTCAGTGAAAGCTGTCTGTCTTTACTGCTTGGTTCCAGCCCAAGAGCATGAAACTGTTGGGTTCACTAAATTAAGTATGAAAAGATAAATGCACGCATGCAGGTATGTTGGATAAGGAACCAAAGTTTAGAAGCAGGGTCAGCAAAAGCAGTGTTTTTTTAAATTGTGTGAAATGAGGTAGATGGAACTGAAACAGGCTGTGGTAGAGAAATTGTTCTTTTCCTCAGTGTTTTCTTCCTCCACTTCCTGTATGAATTAAGGATTGATTGACCAAAAATCAGGTCTGAATAGGAAGTCTTCGCTGGCTCCTGTGTTAGTCAGTCAGGGTTCTGGCAGGAAGAGAGAATTCATCCCAGATGGTTTCAGAACCTACGTTCAGGACAGGACTACTTGCTGTGGTTGGGGAGAGGTAAGAGTCAGCAAGCTATGTGAGGCACCTAGACAACAGAAAGCCCTTGCGTTCCCCATAGAAGAAGGGACAAGGGGAGGAGGTAGAGTTTCTGGAGCTCTAAGACAGCGGGGAATGTGTAGATAAGGCTGCCCTGTTTCTCATGGATGGTCATGGAGGAAAGCGATTATAGCTGGAGAGTGATCCCGAAGCAGGAAAGGACCAAGGAATAAATATCCCACACCTCTCACCTCCCATCCTCTTTTCTCTTCTTATTGGCCTGGCTAAACTCAGAGGAAAACCAGCCCCCACAAGGTGAATGGAAGATGCAGCCAGTAGGGTTCAACCTTCTAGGGAACAGAGCAGGAGAGAGGAGGATGAGAGTTGATGGGAAGTGGAACCATAATAGTATAAAAAGTAAACTCTGTGCCCAGTGTGGAGCTTGAACTTCCAACCCCAAGGTCAAAAGTCACATGCTCTACTGACCTGAGCCAGCCAGGCACCTCATGGGATCCCTATGTGAACTGAGGTAGGGTTTTGAGGAAAGAATCTCTCTGGATATCTGTTCATTTTATATACATATGCATCATTGCCATAAGATGGTGCATATCATATGTAGAGATATATAATTAATATTCTAGGTAAACAATCAAGTGCTTGCATAAATTTTCAAGTTTTTTTTTTCCCCCAGAGGAATTGAATGATCAAATTAAAAGCTGAAAAAAAAAAACCCCACATCCAACTTTAACTAAAGAATAAGAATCTGAGCAAGATTGGAGGTTTTGTGAAGATCATGCAAAGGAGAAAAGACATAGTTAACTCTTCCCTTCTTCCACATTCTGAAAGGGAAAGCTGCAACTCAAAACTGTAATTTGTGAAAAATAATTTAAATGAAGGGACATTAGCATTTAGTATTTTCTACTTAATTTCCTTCTCTTTCTTTCTTTCTACTTAGTTTCTATGTGGAGAGTTAAAGCATATTTCTTTTGGCTGTGAAAATTTTTCTTAAAGAAGAAATAATTTGCTCTTATCAGAAAGAATGGGTATGTATAAACACATTAGCCAAAAAAAGTTTCAGACTTTTCATTTCCAAGATGGAATATAACAAGTAAAACTAAAATATTAAATAGATTAATCTGTGCTATACTAATAATTCTTTTTTCCAGCATTACTTTACATCCAAAAGGGAAAAAAATTAACTTCTGTCTGATAGAAATTGGCAGCACACCAATAAAAACATGCGATAACATAATTAATTGCTTTAAGGCTGTTTGACTGTGTTAGTAGCCAGGTGGAGCCAAAATTATTCTGTTTTGGTAGTTTTTTTTTAAAGATTTTAATTATTTATATGAGAGAGAGATAGAGGACAAGCTGTGGGGAGAGGCAGAGGGAGAAGCAGACTCCTTGCTGAGCGGGAAGCCCGATGCGGGACTCCATCCCAGGACCCCAGGATCATAACCTGAGCCAAAGGCTGATGCTTAACCGACTGAGCCACTCAGACACCCCCTTTGGTAAAGGTTTTTTTTTTTTAAGATTTTATTTACTTATACGACAGATAGAGATCACAAGTAGGCAGAGAGAGAGGAGGAAGCAGGCTCCCCTCTGAGCAGAGAGCCCGATGTGGGGCTCGATCCCAGGACCTTGGATCATGACCTGAGCCAAAGGCAGAGGCTTTAACCCACTGAGCCACCCAGGCACCCCCCTTTGGTAAAGTTTTAATGTGAATTTGGTTGTTATTGTTCTTTAACTTTCCTGCTAAATGCTTTTAGTACAAAGTAGTATATGATACGTATGAGATTTTTATCATTTCCTAGTCTGAGAATTTTCTTAGTAATGTTAAAAGAAACATAAATTGGTAAATTAAATCTTTTTTCCCATAGAATTCTGACTTCTTTCCCCACCTTCTCTGTGTTAACATGGTTACAATAGTCATAAAACTGGGTATAAAAGTATGGCATATTTTTAATCCGTTGAAAAGATTTAGTTTTTTTCCTACTGAAGCTAAAAGGACTAAATTCTCTACAGCTCTAATTTCAATGCTTGGTTTATATTTACCACCTTCGAAACCGGTATTTTAGTATACAGAAATGTAGAGAAAATATGGGTACACAACTAGAGTGTGTTGAAATGTAGTGATGTCTCTTATAAATTGTTGCAAAACTGAAACAATTTTCAAGGTAAGTTGGGCTATGAAATTATTCCACTTAAATTATTTGGGTAATTAAAAAATTGCATCTTTATTATGGATAAAATTCATATACCATTCAATATATCAATTTAAAGTGTACAATTCAATGGTGTTTGTATATTTGCAGAGCTATGCAACCAGCACTACAATCAATTTTAGAACATACTCATCCTCTGAAAAAGAAATCCCATACCCATCAGCCGTCACCCCCCATCATTTCTATCCATCTCCCCAGCCCCTGGTAACCACTAATCTTTCTCTCTACACATCTTGGCAAAATATTTTTATTTTGGCAAATTCTTAAAGGTGTATTATTTCTCTGACAAATTCTAAATTTTATATTGATTTATTATATATATATTTTTGATTCATTATATATTGATATTCATTTGTTTATATTTTCCTCCTCATTAACTATTGAAGCTTTGCATTAATTTAATAGCCAGGTCATTAAAAAAAAAAAAAGCCAGGTCTTTTTTTTAAGATTTTATTTATTCGAGAGACAGAGCGTGGGGGGGGTTAGGGGCAAAGGGTGGGAGAGAGGGAGAAGCAGACTCCCCACTAAGGAGGGAGCCTGCTGCAGGGCTAGATCCCAGGACCCCGAGATCATGACCTGAGCGTAGGTCAGATGCCCACCCAATATGAACTACTGCATAGATAAGTCCCATAGATAAGATTTTTGAGAAGCTTAGAGTTGATCCCCGAACTGCTATCATAAAATATAAATAAATGACATTAGTGGGTTTTTGTTGAGTTGTAATATTGGTCCATAGAATCTAGACCCCATCAGGAGAATTTTAAACAGATAAATCAATAAATCAAACAAAATAACTTTTATAATGTTACATTAGTCTACATTCATCCCTTCTGCTCCTGGCTATTGGTGAAGAGAAATATTTACCTTGATCTGGTTCATCACCTGGATCTTTGGCCCATGTCCTCAGCACTGGAGATAGGACTTTCCCATATAAGGGTCTTTGGTAATATCAGAGAATTCTTCATTTTTCACCAGCCTTTGCTTGAGGTTGAGTTCCATCTCCTCGGTGACATATTTGTAAGCACTAGCCCCTGCACTGTCCCACTGAGACTGAAGTTCAGGAAACTTCCACTTGTCAAGCATTCTGCCATATGTTAACTACTGTTTGTTATTTGGGAAATTGCTTCTGTCTGTGTTTGCCTCATGTTGCTGTTGTCCAGTTTGTTTCCCTGCCCTTCCCGTGTTCCTCTGACTTGTGCTGGGACAATGTATAGTGTTTGGGGGCTGTTGTCTTATTGGATGGAGCATTTGACTGGCAGTGGATTGTGAATGGCTTCCTAGTTGAGCGCTTCTGCGAAAATAGCCTTGAACTGATATTGATGAATTCTATACTCTCCTTCTGGCTTGCAGTTCTACTTTTAACCACTATCTTTTGTTTCGATTAGCTGAGCGTATCTACCTGCCATTGTGGTTGCCCGGATCTTTCAGACACCCTCTCTAGCTTATGCTTCCGTATGCTGAATTCTACCTTCCCAGTTTAGAACTCAACTCTGCATTTCCCAACTTCTTTTGCTAGGGACTTAGTTTCACCAGTCAGATATACTCCTAAAGTTTTTGATTTGGAAGAATCTACGTGGGGAAGAGAGTGGGGTGAGGGGCATCCTAGCATAGGATTTGCGGTGAAAACCATGGTGATATTGAAATACCGTGGAAGGGACAGAGAAGACTGTAGATGGAAAAGCAAGCGAGTGGAGAATGGAACTCTTGGCCCGCAAAGGGCAGTCAGAGCATATCGATGTGTGAAACAAACCAGGTGAAGTTGTCGACAATGGGGACATGGTAAATGCCGTGAACTGGCAGACCCAGTCAAAGCAGACCCTACCTGGAGGAGAGAGTTGCTGCTGTCTGCTCTGTTCCTGGTAGTTGTGCCTGTGTGGTGTCAGATTTTTCAAGAAAAAGTAGAAATCCAGGTTTTTGGGTGGAATTTCCTAAATTTTAAATATTCTCAATTAATTCAGAATTATTTTACAGGTTTGTGTGATCCATAAAATATAAGTCAGATCCAGTCCCCAGGTTGCCATGTTTTGATCTCTGTTATTGGTGAGAATACACGCTCATAAAGAAGCCCTGGAAGAATGCAAGATAGGAGGATATGGAAATACAAAAGCCAGGGAATTGACAAGAGTAGAGTCTGGTTAACATTGTATAGATCCAAGAGACGTCTGTTAGATAAGGATAGAATAAGGTCCATTGTATCCATTGTATTGGGAGCTTGGAAGTCATTGATAACAGTTGTCAAACCTCTTCTGCTAACAGAAGAAGAGACCAAATCGTGGAGGGTTGAGGAATGAGGGAGAGGTGGGGCAGTGGAGACCCAGATTACTCCACAGGTTGTTTCTAGAGAGAGACACAAGAAGGCTTTTATTTTTTTTGGAAAGCCAAGCCAAGGCTGAAGTTTTTTTAGATATATGTTTGTACATAAATATGTATCTTTGAATTAGGCAAGCTTTACTAACAGTGTGGGGCTTGAACTCACAACCCTGAGATCAAAAGTCATATGCTCTACTGACTGAGCCAGCCAGGTGCCCCTCTATAACCTTATTTTTTAAAAGTTTATGAAGCATAATTATAGGCTCAGGTTAATAAAACCTCTGTAGAGGGAGAAATAAAAAACAATGGAAGGAGGGGAAACTGGGTTTCTCAGTCAGTTAAGCTGCTGCCTTAGGCTCAGGTCATGATCTCAGGATCCTGGGATCAAGCCCCCAGTTGAGTCCTCAGGCTCCTGGGGAGTCCATTTCTCCCCCTCCTTCATTTTCATGTGCTCACGCTCTCTCTCTGTTTCAAATAAATAAAATCTTAAAAAAAAAAAACACAATGGAGAGAAAGCTTTTAACAGGGAATTTTCAGAGGTGATTGGGAGGGGATGTGGTGGAAAGACAGATATGAAAATGAGATTCTCTGAGATTGGAAGAAAGGCAATTAGAAATTTTATGGAATCAGGGAAACTCATGGCTTATGCTGGCAGGAGAAGTTGAGGTAATTCTTTTCTTATGGCAGCAATTTTCTAGTTATGCAGATGAGATAAAATTCACTGAAAGTGAGGAGAGTGGGAGTGGACATGTTGTTTGAGCACAGTGGTGAGAGTTTGGAAATGCCATGGAAGGAAATGGAAAAGAAAGTCGTATTTTAAATATTGCTAGGGAGTCTAAAGAACCCAGTTTCCGGTTAGATCCCATACTTGTTTAGGGGCATCAATTTATACTTTTTCAGGATTTCATTCCTTGCTCAGCAGCATAGGTATAGGGGTGGAGAAGGTAGATTTCACTGAGCCGTAGTTAGGATTTTGGCCAGAGGGTGTAGGTAAATGGACAGGAATTCACAGAACCATGGTTTTGGTGAAAGAATCACTGAGGTGTTTGAGGTAGGAAACAATGTGAGATTAGGAGGGAATCAAAGAGCAGAAAGTTGAAAGAAGGCCCTCTAGTCTTGGCTCAGAACATTGGGGCATTGTTGTTCTATTGGATGCATCCCTGGGAGCGTGTCACCTTCAACTCTATCAAGCCTGTGTGTTTATTGAATGTGGTTGTTTAGATCTCCCTGTTCTTAGAAGAGGTGGGCCAGATGAGTAGCTGCTTTTGCTTTCTGACCCATGGATGAAACTGAAACACTACTTGAAGATGATGCAGAAGTCCTAGAAGTTGCCAGCAAATGTCCCAGAAGGGGAAGTGACCCAATGTTGATTTAAGGGAGAACCAGGATTGGAAAGCCACTACTTTTCATTTAAAATTCAAGTCTTGGGCGCCTGGGTGGCTCAGTGGGTTAAGCCTCTGCCTTCAGCTCAGGTCATGATCCCGGGGTCCTGGGATCGAGGCCCACATCAGGCTGCTGGGAGCCTGCTTCCCTTCTACCTCTCCGCCTGCCTTTCTGCCTACTTGTGATCTCTGTCAAATAAATAAATAAAATCTTAAAAAAAAAATTCAAGTCTCTAGGGATGCCTGGCTGGCTCAGTTAGTAGAGCATGCAATTCTTGGTCTCGGGGTTTTGAGTTCAAGCCCCATGTTGGGCAAGGAGATTACTTTTAAAAAAAAAGAAAAAAGGGACGCCTGGGTGGCTCAGTTGGTTAAGCGGCTGCCTTCAGCTCAGGTCAGGATTCTGGCGTCCTGGGATCGAGTCCCACATCGGGCTCCTTGCTCGGCGGGGAGCCTGCTTCTCCCTCTGCCTCTGCCTGCCACTCTGTCTGCCTGTGCTCGCTCTCTCTCTGACAAATTAATAAATTAAAAAAAAAATAAAAAGAAAAAAAAAGAAAAAAAATCAAGTCTCTTCTTGATAAACTTACCTCTCAATGCATCTGACTGAAAGGGATGGTGGAGGCAAGCCCACAACTCCTAGCCAGCCTAGCTTAAGTCTCCCTAGGAAGAGCTCCCTTAATATAGTGGAAGATGAGACTATTAGGGAAAATGTACCTTGTGCTATTTCCAGCTCAGTGCCTTTATCACCGGTAGGCATACTCACAACATGAGGCCACATTATGTGTGAGAATTCTGGCCAGAACAGGATGGAGAACAAGGCTGAACATGGCTTCCTTGGAGCTCTACCAGAGACCGTCTAGACAAGGATTTTCTGACACCCTTTAGAACATCAACTAGCCAGGGCTTACTTGGAACTTGATATAATTCTGGGGCAGTAGTTCTTAAACCCTAGCATGATTACAAATCACCTGAAGAGCTTGTTAAAATGTAGATTCTTTTTTTTTTCTTTTTAAGATTTTATTTATTTATTCATGAGGGACAGAGAAAGAGAGAGAGAGATAGAAGCAGAGGCAAAAGGAGAAGCAGGCTCCCCGCAGAGCAGGGAGCCGGATGCGGGACTCAATCTTAGGACCCTGGGATCATGAACTGGGCTGAAGGCAGACGTTCAATGGACTGACACACCCAGGCGCCCTAAAATGCAGATTCTTGGACTCTATCCTCCATGAATTTGGTTCAGTGATTCTGGGATAGTGCTTAGGAGCTTGTATTTGTAACAAGTTCCCAAGTACTGTTGCTGGTGCTCGTCCAGGCACTATACCATTTATGTAGAACGAGCTATATTTGGGAATTTTATTGACTGGGTTCTGTTTCCACATATCCAATGAATAAATTGCCTTAAGTCCATTTCGATGACTTCTCTTGGGTTTCTGATCCTGCAGAAGACTCTACCTTAGGAATTCTAGGTATTGCGGGCCTTTCGAGTACAATCCTTCTGTTACCTGTTGTCATTAGGCCGTAAACCCACAGCAGTCTAAATAAACGATAGAGACTGGCCTTTATGGGATGTATCATGACCATGAAATTGTCCCATCAATTATTTTTGGTGCTGAAAAAGACAACGATCTATCAAGATTTCTTCTTTCAACTGGAAAAATAAGCCCCCCTCTTCCTCATCAGGACTGTAACTTTTCCTCTAACTTCTTGCTTGCCTCAAATTCTTGCGAAAAGTTTATACTCATTCTTTAGCCAGAGACCTGAGTCCTTAGGAAATTAATAGAAGAGGCTTTTGGTGGGAGTGTATTTGGCTTCCAACAGTACCAGTTGGTTCCTGGGCCGTATTCTTAAAATAGAAAAATGACCAATTACAGCTCTGCCAGGACTACATTTGGTGTAATCCAGAGAATATGTTTTTAAGTGTCTGAAGGACTCAGCCACAGGAATCTTGATGGTACCAGCCAAGATATCTGAGGTCCAAGGATGGCAAAACCCAGGGACCATTCAGTACTCATGGGGGGGGATTCCAGCTAAATAGAAGCTGGGATTTGGACATGTCTGGGCAGGTCTGCTGAATATGCAGGACAGGCATGCCTGGAGTCTATTTACATGGCAACTTTTGGCTAAAGAATGACTGTATGCTGATCTGAATGGAAAGTGGAGGGGGAAGAACAGAAATGTATCTTTCTTGGGACCCAGGTTTTGATAAATGCTCTTTAATAAATGAAGTTATTAATTTAATAATATATCACCCTTTTGTTTCTTGGAATTACACAATTTACATTAAGATTCTTGACAGTTTGAAAATAGCTTGTTACTATCTTAAGGAATCTGTAGTCCTTGTGTGGGAAATCATATCTAAATGAAAGAAGATTGATTTAATTAAGTTGACCATGTGGGATTATATTCAGCATGTGAGAAAAGGACAAAAGACATATTTTGTGGCTTTGGAAATATTGGTGGATTAGTGAATTTTTAAAAATCTTCATGGGAGGGGCACTTGGGTGGCTCAGTAGTTAAGCATCTGCCTTTGGCTATGGTAGTGATCCCTGGGTCCTGGGATTGAGCCCCGAGTTGGGTTCCATGCTGGAAGGGGAGCCTGCTACTCCCTCTCCAGCTCCCCCTGCTTGTGTTCCCTCTCTCGCTGTCTCTCTTTGTCAAATAAATGCATAAATAAATAATCTAAATTTTTTTTTCACAAGAAATAATATATTTAAACTTGTTATTTTGAATTGTGTGCTCTTGGTATAGCACCTACAATGTTGTGAATTTTGTTAAATATTAATGTGGCTAAAATACTTTAAAGTTATATTTACCTTCATTTAGAAACTGTTCACAGTTGTGCTTCTGGTCTTGATTGATGCCATTCCTTATTCATTGGCATTTTGTTTTGTTGATGAGCCACAATTCCACCCTTGTTTTCCTTAATTAATAACAATTATTATAATCTTAGAGGACACTCATTTACAGACTTTTTATTTTATGTTCCAGGCACCCATCTAAGCATTTTACACATCTTATCTCTTTTAAGCCTCACAGAATTGTTATGAGGGAGACAATTTCATGATCCTGACCATATATATGGGGAAACTGAGGCACAGAGAAATTAAATTACTTGTCCAAATAGTACATAACAAGCAGTGGGGAAAACCAGGGCTTTGGGGGCATTTACAGTTTTAGTAATGTTACTAACCACTCCAAATTTTAAGATGATTATAGAAAAGAAAAAGCTGTGTCTCAGTTTGGTTGTGGTTTAGGTGTCATGAACTCGTTCAGTGCCAACTTTGATTCTTTAAGTAGCCTTGGTAAAGTCATCGGAATTATTTTCCAGAGACTTATGGTTATACAAATGATTTTTTAAATGACTCTGATAATCCAGTTGCCTTCCTAGAGAATGGGAGAAGCAGTCTACTGTGTACCTCTCCTTGATAAGGACGTTTCAGATTTTTAAACTTATTTGGATATAATTTCAAACTTACAGACAAGTTGCAAAAATAAAGGCAGCATTAAAAATACCCATGCAGGGGTGCCTGGGTGGCTCAATGGGTTAAAGCCTCTGCCATCGGCTCAGGTCATGATTCCAGGGTCCTGGGATCGAGCCCCACATCGGGCTCTCTGCTCAGAGGGGAGCCTGCTTTTTCCTCTCTCCCTGCCTGCTTCTCTGACTACTTGTAATCTCTGTCTATCAAATAAATAAATAAAATCTTTAAAAAAATAAAAAAAACCCATATACCTTTTACTCAAATTCACTTATTGTTAACATTTTACTCTAATTCTTTTATCATTTGTGTGCTTTCTCAGAATACGTATGGGGAAAAAAGCGGTAACGTTATATTTTTTTTCTAAATCCTTTAAGGGTAAGTTACATATTTTTTGGTCTTCTCCCTGTAATATCTTAGTGTGTATTTCCTAAGTACAAGGGTAGTCTCTTTTGTGACCACGTTACAGTAATAAATTTCAGTAAATTCAACATTGATTCAATACTTTAATCTATGGACGGTATTCTAATTTGTCAATTGGCCCATTAATGTTATTTATAACATTTTCCTCCTTGGGTACAGGATGCAGTCTAAGGCCACTTACTGCCTTTAGCTGTCACATTTGAGAATAATTCCAATTATGCCAGATTTTATTTTTGCTATAGTCTAGAAGCCATACCCATACGGTATGTAAAAATCTTAATTTAGGTGGACATCTCATGAAAATTAGACTTCTGATAGATTTTTTTCATTACTACTTGAGATCTTATAATTTCTGATGATTAGGATGTAGTATTCTAGCTCCTAGCAATTGTTTCTATTAGATTGTTTCTATTATATTGTATGCCTAAGTGAATTAGACTTTTTTTCAAAGAGTTTTTGAATCATAATTGAACTTCTAACAATAGCCTAATGATGTTGATCTAATTTTAATTTTAGAAGAGACTTCTATTTTTTGGTTCTAATTAATTGAATACAGAATTACTGGAAAAGTAGGGAACTCCAAGAAGGAAAAGGAAGTACTGTCTAGTGTGTAAGAGGAATGATTGATGACAAATATGAAATAAAAATTTTTAAATAAATAATCAGGATGTTGTTTAAAAGGCAAGCTGTTGATTTTATCACTCCCTCTTGCTAGGACACCCAGGGGTCCCTGTTAAATTTGACGTTTTTACTCTGGTCGTCAATGGCAGCTTTAAAATGTCTGTAGCATCCCAGAACAAAGTCACAAATCACCTCTAGGAAGGGCTGTGAAACTCTATCTGCTGGCTCTTTCCTTTCCCAAGAGCCTGAAACATAAAATAAAATAAATTTTTTAATTTCAAACTTACAGACAAGTCGCACCAGTAGCTTCTGGGCACTGGAGAGGTTATGACCCTTGTCTTCCCCAGGGTTCATGGCAGTCTGTTTGTCTTCTGCAACTCCCTTTCACCTTTCTCGGGGAAGCTGGGGCTGAAGGCTAACAAACTCTACCGGTACCCAATCATTATTTAAACTCCCTTCCCAAGAGACCCCTCTGCTTCCACCAAATCTGGTGACCACAGGTGAGAGCCAAGAGTCCCCTACAGTCATTTTTAATAGTTGTATTAGAGAGGGTTTTCAGAAAAGGGACAAAATTTTTAAAAGATCTTGGGTCATGGTTTTTGAAAGATTGTATCTAGTGGTTGAGCAATGTTGGCAATATTGACTGTTCTTTGCTCTTTTCTACCACATACCCAGTCCTCATTTCTTTGCATGATGACATTCCCTTGATATTTTTAATATACTTAGGCTATGAATTAGCACTCAATGAACTGAACATTTGTATTCTCTAGTTCTGCATTACTATGTATAATAGAGACTAGGCTCTAATAGTGTGACTTGGCTCTAATGTAACCTGCAAAATATTGACACACATTCTCTAGTGTCATTACATAATCCCTATGAACCATGGAAGTCATTTTGGAAATCCAGTCTGCCCCATCCTCACCCGGAGTCCCTAGAATCCCAACCCTGTAATGCTTATTTCTGTAGTTGATATTCTGATTTCTAGAATGTGTTTGCTTGTCAAGTATTGGTCTGTATTCACTTTTCCTTTGGTGTGCTTTGTTTTTTAAAGATCAAAGATCCATTTTATTTTCATGGGGGAAGATAAGGGTTCCCCTGGCTATGGAGAGGAGCTTACAAAAGAACTAAGATGATGGTATTTTTAGGTATGCAAATGTCCTACAAAGGGGTGGCTGGACCTCAGATCCTTTTATTTTCAGACTCCACTGAAGTGATTTGTAATTTACCTGACTTTGGAGCTTCTATTGTCCTGGCTCACTGAATTTTTCAGCAAATGTAGCATAAACACTTTAACTCAAAAGCCCAAACAACTTCCACATCATCAAATGAGACAATTGGCTTTTTAAAATTTTTTTATTTTTTCACTCATCATTTATTTACAAATACACATTATAACTTTTATATACATTGCACATTTACATGGTAGAAAAGTACAAAACTATATATTTAAATGAATTTATATTTAACTTGCCATGTTTGAAAATATAAAATTGCATCAGAAAAAAGTATTATGAAAAGCAAGAAACTTGAACTGATAAAGCTTTGATATAACTTCTAGTGACACATTGTTTGAAAAAGAACTTATTGAAGAGGTACAGCAGACTAGCTTAAAGGAAACACCTAACAAAAGGTTGAATGTATAGCATTCCCTTCCTTCAATCTCCAGCTACCCATATCACTCAATTTCTTTGGATTTGTAACATCTTAAAAGTATATTATGAAAATTCTAACATCACTATCACCCTTCCTCTCACAAATCATGACAAGAGAACTGAACTAGGAGTTTTCTCAAAGATGTATCCTCTGTACCTTCTGAGTCAGTTATAACGCCTTTTGGTCAGTCAAGATTCCTTGTAAACAAAACCCGAGGGATCATGTATGTACAGAACAGGCAGCAGAAAATCCAATAAATAAACATGACAGAAACTGACATGCAAGTTTGTTAAAGTGGAAAAGAGTCTAACAACAGTGAGATGAGGGGAGACAGATGAGTGAGTGAATAGTAAGGAATGGACTTAAATGGTTTACAAGAAAAAAAAAAGCTTTTACTTTACAAGCAAGAGACCTCACAATAAATAACAACTGCTCTTCCTTTCACGAATAAATTTCTTCAAAAACAAGGTGTACAGTCAACCAGACATTTTATGTATAAATTATAAAACATGACACAGTATAAATAAATGTCTACAAGTCTCAACTATGGGCCTCATCCAGTAGACCTCACAATGACTGCCTCTCCATGTCCAATGAGTAACAAGGTGGCCTGGGAGAGAGCTCTAGGACAAAGTCCTTTATGTATAGTTTTCCCCCCAAATAAATAAGCATACACTTATTTACAGTATGGACAATATATATTTTTTTCTTTTTTCTTTCCCCCCCATTTTTTTTCTTTTTTCTTTCTTTCTTTTTTTTTTTTTTTTGCCAAAGGCTATGTCAACACTGAACATTGGTGGAGGGTTTACCACTCTAGAATGGAAGATATAGGAAAGCTGTAGTCCTGGTCTTCATCTTCCTCTTCTTCCTCGGTATCTTCCGAAATGGCTAGATGGGGGAATACAGGGGAGCTGTTGTTTAAATATGGACAACAACAGCGCAGAAGCAGCTCAGTGTATGTTTTCAAAGCCCTCTGATACAGCCATATTACAGCGTTGCATTTTTATGTGACTTGCAGTGAGATGCTTTGGTTTTGGCATCTGCTGTTATGCAATAAGTTTAAAAAAAATTTTTGTTTTAAACATGTTTTAAACATGAAGTCAAAAACTGCAGAAAGTTCTGAAGAATCAATGGCTCAGGTTTTACAGGCAGATTCCTGAAATTAGATAAAAAGCGCTCTTGTGTTCTAGGTATAACTGCTTTGGGTCCTTAATTCAGAGTTAGTAGAGGCAACTGCAAAAAGCAGCAGCCCATGTGTGATCATATAAAGCTGTCTTTGAAA
Source organism: Mellivora capensis (assembly GCA_004024625.1). NCBI lineage: Eukaryota > Metazoa > Chordata > Mammalia > Carnivora > Mustelidae > Mellivora > Mellivora capensis. Next base: position 33,495 of record PISX010015197.1, on the reverse strand, counting down.
AAGAAAAAAAAAAAACAACTTTTGAAGCCGTTAGTTTAGATTCAAGTGTTAATAAAGCAAACAGCAAAGCACATTACTAAAGCAAAAGAATTAGGGGCAAATGAGTAGAAGTAAGTTTTTAGAGGCAAGCCCGTTGATGATCATTGGACAAGTTCTAAAGCCAGGGAACATTCCAGGGAATTTTTCTGTGGACCACTGAATTCCTGGTGAAATTTAGCAGTTACCTAATTTAAACAGAAATGGGCTTCTATTGGAAGGTTTTCGTGCTTTTTATGTCTCCGTTCCCTAGGGCTTGCCTGGGAAAGCCTCAAATTGCAGCAAGGTTAAAATTGCACTTACAGTTGCAAGATCCGGAGTGTTTTACTTCCAGCAGCACACCTGAGGAGCAGGCAGCTTCCTTCATGGCACACTCGCTGGCGTAAGTGGCATTGTCGCTGGCACATACAGGCTCCTCAGACTTACTCTCATGGCACAGCTCATCGCAGAGGGAACACCGGCCTCTGCCAACCTTGAAATCCCATAAACACTTTTTTCCACCGGTGCACTGGATATCTTCACAGGACTTTGCTTCTAGGATATAATACGCCTGTGATGAGTAAATTGATTTCCCCTTTTCCCCATTTCTTCCTTTCTTTAGTCCTCTGTCAATAAATATAAACTCACTAATAGGATAATGGAGATATTATGCAAAAATGCTTGACTATAAAATTGAAACTCAAATGCACACGTTTCCTATGTACCATGTTAGTACATGAAAATGGTATTTTGGGGGAACAGGTTATCACAGTATTCTCAAGTTAAATATATATTTGATTATTTCCCACAAGTGGAATCTTTAGAAAAATAAAGAATTCCATCAGTTATTAGAATCTGGTAACAGATTTTAGGAACTGTTAAGCAATTATTTCTTGCTTCCAGCAAGTCTAGCACCTAAAATATGTGTAAAATTAAGTGAGTTCTAAGTTTCCTAAGACAGAAAATTATTTCCTGTTTCTTGCTGGCCTTTCAACATATATGCCAGTTTTTCTGGAAGATAACCTGTTTCCCTGAGGAATGCTGTAGTTAGAACAGTTTACCTAAACTGGACAGTATTTCTCTCACTGGTGACACTATGCATTAGTTTAGAGAGGCTTTGGGCTTATTTATTGATTAACTCCACAGTTTTAACACTACAACTAGCCTTTCTGATCCTATTTCCATTTTTCCTTCCTTAATCCAGGATACCTACTGATACACTTTCCCTCATAGGCTAATCCAATCGATCTGCCCAGGAGGCAGGTAGCCTTTCTCAGGTGACAGGCACTGGAGTAGGTCACTCCATCGTTCCCACAGAGATACTGTTCAGAGGAGGTGGGCTCTGGGCAAATCCGGTTACATGTCACACAGTAGGCATTATTAGTCTGGTCTACCACGCACGTGGAGCTGCCTGGACAGAAAACATCCCGACATGTCTCTGAAATAAAGAGGGAAACACACATCAATGACAGGGACTTCCTGGCCCTTAGGCAGTGAGCATTTGGTATCATCAAGGAAATCATAAAAGGGAAGCACCCAGCTTTTCAAAAAGCACTTTGGGAGCCTTGTGGTTTTCAAGAGAAAATCTATGATTCTAGGTCGATCCTCTCAAGTTCTTAAGAAATCTTCGGAACATAAAAAAGGATTACTTTATTTTGCAACATCATTACTGTTAGGCTCTTAGTGGGGACTATACCATCCCCCAGGAGTCTTCCAGTGGGTCCGCCTCAGGCAGAAAGCTGGAGGAGGGGAGCCAGAGAGGACCTACTTTTACATTTGCCCTGGTACTGGACTTCCAGTTCCGGCTGCTCTTTACATCTGGCCTTGAGGAGGGCACACTCGTTGCGGTAGGTTTTCCCATCCAGCCCACACACTGGGCCCTTCCAGGTGATGTTGGAACAATCTGGGGCACAGACGCAACGGGGTTTGTTCTTTTTGTTCATTCGGCATTTTTTCCCCGGGCCGCAGTCCACGTTCTCACAGGTCTCTACGAAGTGGAAAGAGGCATGGATCAAAACCAGGGCCAGGCAGTATGCAGGTCAGCCAGGAGGGGTGCGAAGGCCTTGTACCATCCTGTGGCCAAGAGTTCGAACCGGAGGGGTCCAGCTCTCTCCTAGAAGTTGAAGAGGGGGTGGGGGCCTGGGGGACAGTGATCTGCATCCTATTCCCAAATCTTTCTCAAATAGGGAGAGTATGCTGGCTTCACCACCACACTTGGCTAGTAAGTCCAGGAATGTCTGGCAATGGTGTTTTTGCCTGTAGTGTGTAACAGGCGAGATTCAACCAGAAAGGCTTCCAGGGACTGGGGGAAGATAAAGGCAACCCAGGAACAAAACTCTCCTAGTCCCTAACCCCAGCTGGGCACTGGAGAAGATGAGGATAAGACGCCCTCTACTGAGGGCCTGCAAACTGGGGAGGAAGAGTCCTACCTTTACAGGGTATGCAGTTGGGGGCGCCCCCATTGAAAACCATCCACTTGAAGAGCGTGTTGTCATTTACATCCTCCTCCGTCCACGAGGTGCTGAGGCGGCCCGTGCTGCAGCACTCCTCCTTGCTCAGGTCTGTCTTGTATAGGACCTGGCAGCGGCCGTTCTTTGCTTGGCGGAGCCAGCAATTCCCAGCTGCGAGGAGACAGGGGTGGGAGGTGGGTGAGAGAGAGGCAGAGGAAGGGGGAGGGAGGCGGCGAGCTAGCGAGGGAAGGAGACCCAGCGGGGATGCGGAGGGAGTGAATGTGGAGGAGTAGAGGGAGACGGGAGAGAAAAGCAGAAAATAAATCGAAGGGAGTGAAGAGGTGGGGGAAGAGAGGGGGGAAAAGCCGGCTAAAGAGGTGGGAGGTGGGTGAGGGGAAGCAAGGCGAGGACGTGAAGCCAGAGCGCCCCAGCCATATCAATGTCAGTTACCAGTGACCCAGACACAACACGTGCAGCGTGCATTGACTTTTACTAGACTGTTTACTTTTATTCGTCCCATTTCATAACCTGCAGCGACTCGAAGAGCAGATTAAAGAACCTGACAAAAACAGGATGCGACGGATGTTTTTACATGTCGGCTTCATGTAGGCGGTGCGGGTATTATTTGTGACAGGGGTTCAGAAAGTAGGAGAACTTGAGAGAGACGGAGAAAGGAAGAGAAAGAGAGACCGACACAGGCACACACACACCAGGAACAGATCAAGCAAAAGGCACTTGTGAAAAATGAAAGCAAAAAAGCAACTGGGCCCTGCCCGGAGCTGCCCCGTGCGGCCTCGAGGCGCAGCCCGCCCGGCCCGTTTTGCAATCCGCCAGACCCAGAGGACGCCCGCGGCCACCGCGATCTTTCGAAATCCCCGAGGGCTGCTTTCCCCGGCGCCCACGTCCGCAGCACCCAGGCAGCGCCTCGCCCCGAAAGGCGGGTAACTCCAGGGCAGTGCGGTGCCGACGGCGAGGGGGCAGTGCCCAGGGGGACACTTTACAACATACTCAAAACGTTAACGCTAAAGCAAGCAAAGTTACAGGTCTGTCTCCAGCAAAGTGTAGGGAAAAAAGAAAAGGGGTTGGCTTCCTACTATTTCACCGTAACATACATACACCTATCTCATACCTACCGAGAAATCTTTGCAAGTAATTTTCCCTCCTTCCTTTCCCTTTTCATGTTAGGATTTTAGTCAGGAAGACTCCTTATGAATCATCTATATAATCTGAACAATAATTGGACCGCAAGCTGCTATTATAATTATTTAAAAAATTGTGCCCAAAGACTAATTGAAATAAATTTAATTAAAAAACCCCCAAACTTTAGAAATTTTCTCTTAATGTATCCCAGAATTTAAATAAGTTGTGAGCTCCTCGCTGTTCTACATAAAGTTAGTCGGAGGAATGAGACACAGAAAAAAAAATTGTAAACTACTCAAAACACTCCGGGGTAAATTTTTTTTTTTTTTTTTTTTTTTTGCGGGGTTGGGGGGAGGGGGTTGGGAGAAGCATCCACTAGGCAGAAAGCTACCCTTCCCTCTAAAATTTTCAGCACCCACATCTCCAAGTTTGGGCAAAGTTGCTGAAACCACGTCCCCCAGCCACCAAAGACATTTCAGTATCTCCCCCCATCCCCCAGTCATTTTTTAAAGTATCCAAAAGATGTAGGAGGAAAAGAGGTTAGATTGTAAATGGATCGACTTAAATCTCCAGGCTACTGATGCTTGTCCCCTTCTTCAGAGCCAAAACAGGGGAGATAACATCTAAACTCATTATGTCCAGAACTTGGAGCATCTAACCTAACTACTGAGAGGGACTCGAGCTTACTCCCTTTCCTTTTAAAGGATTAACCGCGCTTCTAACTCGGCCGGCAGTCCTGAAGTGTCACTGCCTTCAGTTTTCCCACTCCGCTCCATCCTGGAGTCGCTAAGTTGGTCCAACATCTTCCGAGAGCGGCGTTGCTTAGACCAGACTCAGTGCAGACGACAGAAAAGTACAACCCCCTGCCCGCAGCCGAGCCTCCCAGCGCATCCCCCCTCGCTTACCCTGGGCGCTGCGGTCCTCCATGAACTGGCAGAGCAGCAGCAGCAGGAGGCAAAGCCCGCCGGGCTGGTGCCTGGGACCGGCCATCCTGGGGGCAGACGCGGGGCGAGGAGCGCGGCGGCGCGGGGAGCGGGCGCGGCGGCGGGTGGCTCGGACGAGCGGCGCGCGTCGCAAAGGCGAGCAGCGGAGGGCGCAGCGATCCCGGCGCAGCCCCGCGCTCGCCGCCGGCCGCCCGCGCGATTCAATGGACGTCAGAAGCCGGGCGCAGCCGCGCTTTAAATCTAGACGGGGGTCTCCGCGGTTTGCGGTGGGCGGTCTCCCAGTGTGTGGGGCAGTGGGAGGGCGGCCGCGAGCAAGGGTGTGCGCGGCTCCTTGGGGGTGGGGAGCTTTTAAAAGTTCAGTGTGAATCAGGTGACATTTCCCACCTTCTGGAAACCCTTCCCAATTATCTGTTGGAGGTGCCCGAAATCAAAGCGACAGGAGGGGAATCGCCGAGTTCTTATTTGCGTAGGAGGGAGAGGGAGGGGGAAGGCGGAGGGGCGGGGGGTGGGGGCGACGCTTCGGGGGTGGGGAGTGGGGAAGAACACCCACTTCAAGTCCTGCACGCCGCCGCTCGCAGGCGACGCCGGCGCGCCCGGGGTGGCGGGTGTGTGTGTGTGTGTGTGTGTGTGAGTGAGTGTGGGGGGGGGGGCGCTGGGGGCGCTGGAGGAGGAGGCGGCGGGCGGAGCGGGTGGGGAGGGGGAAACCCGGTAGTTTGTCTCTGCTCCGCGGCTCCTCGGCTCCAGAAAGACTTTGCAAACGCCCCAGAGCCCCGAGCTGCTGAAATAGCCCGCTCGCGGTCTGCTCGGAGCGCGCCGGCCCCGCCGCTTCGCCGGGGCGCGCGGCGGATTTAGGCCCCCGCAGCCCCGGCGCGGGACCGGGGAGGTTTTGTGTCTGGGTCTCTGCTCGCCTGACTTCGCGGGCGCCCCCAACCCAGAGCTGGGGCTGTGAACCGCAGCCCCGGCGCCTTCCACCTTGGCTGGGAGGGGCTGAGACGCGGCCCTCGGTCTCGACGAGTCACAAGAAAAAAAAAAAAAAATGTTTAACACC
>PISX010015197.1:0-27798 GCA_004024625.1 Mellivora capensis | reverse complement strand
TCTCGGTTCGCGGAATAAAAAAGATTGCAACATCGATAATGAACTTCTGTAGCCTCAGTTTATTAAGCACAGTGCCTGGCATTCTTCGCTGAAAGTTGGCGGGTCTCTCATTTATAACATTTTTGGCACCGCTGAATGAAACTGAGGAGGCGATATTTCCTTTTATAAAAAACGATTACTTCACGGAAAATGCTATATTGTTTATTCCAAAGCTGCCTTCTAAATTTCCATTCTTTTTGCTTCGGGAGCCCGAAGGACAACAGACAGCGAAGTATGCAGACAAAATTCTTGGACATTCGCAGGTCACTGGGATTTGTTCTTCTACGGATTTCAAATCCGCTCCTCTTCGCCCTCCCTCAAGCTTCTCCCCCCAGACCGCCCCCCCATTCCTCCTCTCGCCCTCCCACCCCCCCATCTTCCATCAACCCCCCCCTCCACAACTGCAAATAACTCAGTGATAACAGATTTTTTTCCACCAACTGCAGGAGATAGTGCTAATCTTTTAATAAAAGATCCCATTACAATGGGATCTGTCTGGACAGACTATAATAGATCCCGAAATACAGCCGTGCTAATATTAGAAGACAGTTGTTTGGGTGCCTCTCAGACGGGCCCAAGCCCCCCTTTGAAAGTGGGCATGAATCACAAAGCCCCGCGGCCGCCGCACCTGCACCGCGCGCATTCGGTGCAGCAGGCTGGTAAAAACGGGTGACCTCGCCGCTGCTTTTCGCTTTATAATTACCGTCCTAAGGACGGGAGAGGAGGGGTGCGGGCGGCCCGTGGGTGGGGGGCTGGCTTTTTGGTGACTTCAGACGGCTCTGGGGGCTCCGCATCCTTCTTAATTTTTCCAGATTTATTCTTCTCTCTCTCTTCCCTCTTCTCTCTTCCCTCCCGTCCGCCCACCACTTCTCTTTTCTCTTTCCCTCCCTTACCCCCAATCTGCTCAAACTCTGCCCCCTTCCCCCTCCCCTCTTTCTTTTCCCGTCTTCCTTTCTCTCTTCCCTCCAACGCAGCATTAATGTAGAGTTGTTTAGTGCCCTCTAATGGCAGACGACATTAACAATTAATAGCAAACTGTCCCCTTTGCAGGAGCCGCCACTCAATGGCAGAATTCCAAAGTTGAATTTATTTCTTCTTTATTCAGGGAGGTGGATATAGTGCTTGTATAGTAAAGTGCTGGAGGGAAAGTTTGTTTCCTCCCCTTCAGGTCTTTTTCCCCAAGGAAGACGTCGAAAGAAAGGGGAAAGCTAACAGTTACTGTTATTTGACTTTTTTAATATGTGTAAAAATTTGTCTTTTAATAGCAGCAAGAGGCACAGCTTTTGTTTTAGCTAGGTTTACCAAACCATGTATCTAGGACTGGAAAATAAATTAGATATTCTAAATACATAAAAGATCTTAGGTGGTAGATGACTGGATCTTATGGCAGTGCTACCAATAGTCATTAAAAATTTTTAAGATCCAAACGTAATTATGTGAATTTATATTTGCCCCTGCTTAAATACATTTATTGGTCCTGAATCCACTGTAGCCCCTTAAATCTTGGAAAATCTAATTGTAATTAGATTTTTCACCCTAGGACCGTACAAAACATTTAAATTTTACCCACGCTTGGTTATATATGAAGTCATCTGGCTTAGTGGAATGCAGGGTCACGATTTAATCCATGGCTTATTTTCCCTGTACTTCTGGGAAGATGGTTTTAAAGGTCATAATTTCTTCATTTTTTATAACATATACCAATGAAAATAGTGATGTAACTTGCATGTTCTTATTAGATTTAACTTGTTCAATTACATGTGCATATACAGCATGTTGACGTAAAAATAGCATACAGATAGATACAATGTGACTTTTTGGGGGGAGATCTGTGTGACTAAAGAAAAACTGGAATAGAGTCAGTTTTGGGGGGGTTAATAAAAATATCTGGAACTTTTATCAAAAGTATTTGGTTTATCTAAGTAGTTAATTTATATATAGAGCAACAACTGGTGTCATAAGCACTTTCTAAATTAATTTAATCCAAGGTGTGTCTACACAATTCCGTATGTTGGGTAAAAAGTAAAAATTCCGTTTCTATTTTAATTTTTGTCTACATAATGTCAAATACTCAGACTGGTCATTTGACTAGATCAACTGCATTGACTAATTGCTTTGGCATCATGTAATTGTCTAGGTTGGCCAAAGCCGACACAGTGGATCTGCTTGTAAAAAATGCCACCTCTCATAGGAGTGCCCCAGTACCAGAGACAGACCCAATACAGGATTACTTCTCGCCCCAGAGAGGGTGGCCCTACAGGTCAGGGTTGAGGTCACTGGCAAACACACTGTGGAAAACACAAATGCTGTGTTGCTTTTGCCCTTGTGAATAAGCAGCTTGGTGTTTGTTTAATGATACAAGCTCATCCTGTTTTTCAGCTGCACCTTGGATTGTATTGATCTGTTTGGGAGAATGTCTGCTCTGAATCAGGGTAGATCAGTCATTAGGGCTCTTGTTGGCCTGGGTTATCTTATGGCCAATTCAAGGAAATGAGACATAGGTCAGTATTAGTTCCATCTGTGGAACATCAGCAAGAGATCCATCTAATTTCTGTGGTATGAAATGGTATCACACCTGTTCAATGCCATCACAGAAAAACAGCTGCTGTTTTTTTTTTTTTTTACTGTTTTATCTCCTGTAAATGTTAAATATTGGGTTTGTGGCATCTAAATGTCATGGGGACATTTTAAAATAAAAATGCCTTCATTCATTTTGGTTGTATGACTCTAAGTTTGACTTCTTATTTTTTTCCTTTCTGCTCTGCCAAAAAAGTAAATGTAAATTATGAGAAACACAATAGGACCACTTTGTAACTGACTTTCTGGGCAGCACACAAAAAGACTGTTGTTCTCTGATTATTTTTTTGTCAGCTTCAAAAGCTGTCTTCCTTCTGAAGTTTATAAATTTAAAATATTAGAGTTTAGCAAATGATTCAGTCTAGCTCCAAAGATAGCTATTTGAAATCATATAAAATTGTTGTTGGAGATCAGAACAGACCTGGTTAAATTTCAGTCTCTAAAAAGAGAATATGGAGGGGGTGGGATGAAGTTATGTATGGAAAATTTCAAAGTCATGAACTGAGTAGCTTTTGCTTTTTCCCTTAAAATTAGATGTTCAAGTTTTTTGAAGTTAGGTGTTTTGCAAAATGAATATTAAGATTTCAAATGCAAATAAACAAAGAACTTAAGCACTTGATAAATAGGCTGAAATGATTTTAAAATCAGATTTTGTTCTTCTACGTACAAAAACAGCTACTTAATGCGTCATGGCCTCTGGATTGTGCAACTTCATAGGCTAGAATGAGGATTTGAGGTGGTGTGGGGGGTAATGGTTCTGTATTGGCTGAATTGTTGCAGAACTAAAAAGTTAAGAAATGTGAGTACATAAAAGCAATGTTTATCCAAGATGTCCAAACCAATTGAGTTTTTTAAAAAGTCATTAGAATGTATGTTTTTTATATAAGACTGAGAAAATTGATTATCTGAACTTTTCTCTTTTCAGTGTTGTTTTGATGTTATGTAGAGCCATGGACAACCCTTTCTCTCTGGTACTACTTGTTTTTGTATATATAACATTTTTTAAAAGGAATTTTATTTTTTTTTCTTAAGTAATCTCTACACCCAACATAGGGCTTGAACTCACAAACCTGAGATCAAGAGTTGCAAGTTCCACTGACTGAGCCTCAGGCATGCATGGCTCTGTATAACATTTTCATTGTCTTATTTTCCTCTCCAATTTTAGAAATATTTTGGGTTTCCAGCAGTTGTCTAAGATATGTGGCCACATAGTCACTTGAACTAGCTGTATCAGCATATTCAAGTTTAATGTAATTAAGTCATTAAAATAAACCTTAAAGAAAAGTAAAAAATTAAAATTATACCTCAGGATAGGAATCATATATTGGATTAATAGAAACTTCTAAATAGCTAACTGTATTTTAGGTCACTTTGACAATACAAATGATTCATATATTTAGATATGACTGAAAATATCAGTGTGTGATGTTTAGCACTTTTAAGTCTGATTCCATTTACACCTCTATTGAATGGAAAATGTGAGGAGAGCAAATCAGTATTTGCTATTTTGTTTTCCTACTTGATGATTGAAACATCAAAGTCAGAACCACTTCTCTGGATTATTCATTGGCTGAAGGTGAGTTGGCATGCTGTAGTTACCTTTGTATGTTTTGGTTTCTGTTACCTCCTTTTAGAGAGGCAGTGATTTGCACATTTAATAATTAGTTCTTTTCTTTTCTTTTTTTTAAAAGATTTTATTTATTTATTTATCAGAGAGAGCACAGGCAGACAGAGTAGCAGGCAGAGGCAGAGGGAGAAGCAGACTCCCTGCTGAGCAAGGAGCCCGACGTGGGACTTGATCCCAGGACGCTGGGATCATGACCTGAGCTGAAGGCAGCTGCCCAACCAACTGAGCCACCCAGGCGTCCCTAATTAGTTCTTTTCTAAGTGCTTGCTTATTCAATATTGCAGTCAGGAGTTGATATGATTGCTCTCTAATCATTCATGCTGTCATCTGTACTTGTTTTTTATTTGACATGAATTCTGTCTCATTTCTGATGTCTAATTAGCCCCAAAAGTAAAATATTATGTTTTTGGTAGGTCCAGAGTTCACAATGCAGTGTTATACATGACTTTAGACATCCTGCTGCATCTTTATATAAAGTTTTAGTTAGTCACCTTTCCTCAAAGGGGAATTAATTCCAAATCCATTTTGCATTTTGTCTTTGCACCTTTGTCAAAAATCAAATGACCTCCTATGTGTGGATCTATTTCTGGGTTCTTTATTCTGTTCCATTGATTTATTTGTTGATCTCATGTCACTATCACATTATTTTGATTATTGTGACTTCATAGTAAGTAATGAAGTCCAGGTAGTGTAATTCCTCCACTTTGTTCTTTTTCAAGATTGCTTTGGATATTCTAGTTACATTTTCATATATATATATATATTTTTTTAAAATATTTTATTTATTTATTTGACAGAGAGAAAGAGAGGTCACAAGTAGGCAGAGAGGCAGAGAGAGAGGGAGGGGGAAGCAGGCTCCCTGCTGAGCAGAGAGCCTGATGTGGGGCTCAATCCCATGACCCTGAGACATGACCTGAGCCGAAGGCAGAGGCTTAACCCACTGACCCACCCAGGTGCCCCCATTTTCATATATATTTTAGAATCTACTTGTTGAATTCTACAAAAAAAGCTTCATGGGATTATGGCCATGTTATGTTCATTTGGGGAGAATTGAAATTTTAACAATACTGAGTCTTCAACACCATGAATATGGTATATATTTTCATTTATTTTATTTTTTTCTTTTCTTTTCTTTTCTTTTCTTTTATTTCTCTCAACTATGATTTGTAGATCCATTTTGTATTTTGGTTGTCATTAAAAAACATGCTAAAGGGTAATAAATGTAGTTTTCAGCTCTTTATCTCAAAATAACTCAATTGGTTGTAAAGATTTTCTGGTGCAGGCTTATGCTTGTCTTCATACTTCCTAAGGCTGATTGTCTATAGTCAGTCAAAAGAATGTATTGAGTGCAGTTTCTAGGAGTGGTGAGCTAACTCATTAAAATCTGTTGCATGCATTCTTCTGTTGTTTCTCCTAGATTATAGTCACTTCTTTAAATGAGTAATTTCTGTCATGATGAGATTTACACTCAATGAGTGTTAAAAATGATCCTCTAGTGGTTAGTGTTTTGTTGAATATTATTTCCTCATTTTTATGTGAATATATTCCTATTAAAAACTCAAAACATCATTATGCTTAAGTTTTAAGCAGTGAAAACATGCAGTTGCCATTGTGCCAACATTTGGGTGGCAGTTACTTTCTGCCTTTATTCTGTATTGGAGAATTATGGCATCTTTTCATTTGTCATTACTCTCCTGATTCATTCATCCTTCCCATAGTTTCCTTTCCTCTAATATCTATTTTCTATTTACCAGGAGGAGTAGTACTATAACCTAAAATTGTCCTTTTGCAGCATGTATTGGCTTATTTTTTTTCATGTAAATGTTACGTTCAAAAGTAAACTATACTTTGTATTGTTTATCCAACCGTACTATTAAATATTTAACAATGGGTTGAGGTCAAATGGTGATGACACAACATGTGGAAATACGGGACAGATGATGCATTAAGTGTTGAAATAAATTATTTCAACACATGGCAAGACTTGTTATTTTTTAGATTAGAATAGGAATATATATATTATGAAGATTAGTAGAGGAATAACTTAGAAACAGTATTGGTCCATGTGTGTATAATCTCCCACAAATAGCCACCCTTTAGCAGTATAAAATTGTTAGTGTATAAAGGAGACTCATTTATTTGGTTCTCCGATACATTAGATATATGATTCTTCTGAACTGGTCTCAGTGCATTTTCCTTGCAAATAAGGATATGAAAATCATCAACAGGAACCATGTGTTAATGGCTCACATGCTGGGCAGATGGAAACACAGTGTAGAAGAACCATTTAGTTGAGATCATTTTGGCCTCAAGACTTCTAATCTTTGCTTTAGCAGAAAACATTGCTTTGGCCAGCCAGATGACACAACCATCACACTGTCAACATTTTCATTTTTGCCAGAGCACCAGATTTCCTGAAGAAATGTTTAGGCAGTGATTCCTAACTTTTTCTTATTCACAGTCCCTCTAAGAAGCTATTGAAAGATATGAACCATTTCCCCGGAACAGTGTACAGACACAAACATATATACACTCACACAAAATTTTGCATTCATTTTTAAGGAGGCCATAAACATTTAGAAATCCCAAGCATAGATCCTCTAGGGTTCCACGAACTTCAGATCACAACCCCTGATTTTGAAAGATCCCACTGCTAGATGGGCTGATTATTCTGCCAGTACACCCTTATCAGTCTACTTGCTTTTCAAGAACGCTTCAGACCTCAGTGAGTGTGTCCTCCCTGGAATAATTCCATATAGTAGAGTGTCTTGCAAAATTAACCAATTCACCATTAGAGAAACTATCTTGAGAGAGTTCAAAACAGACACACATACCCCAAGATGTATCCATCTATTATTTTGTTCTTTAATAATAATGTATTGAGTACCTATTCAATATATACCAGTTTTGACTATTATGATAATGTCGAGATAAATATTCTTGTACTATATTTTGGTGACTGTATAAACACCGAGGAATGTACTGCTAAGCCTATGCCTAGGAGTGGATTGCTGAGTTAGAGGTCCATCCTTGTTATTGTTGGCCAGTAGTTTATTCCTTTTTATTGATGAACAGTATTCATTTTTTTATGAATATACTGCAATTTGTTTATTTTTCAACTGTTGATAGATTTTTAAAAGATTTTATTTATTTATTTGACAGGCAGAGATCACAAGTAGGCGGAGAGGCAGGCAGAGAGAGAGGGGGGAGCAGGCTCCCCGCTGAGCAGAGAGCCTAATGTGGGGGGCTCGATCCCAGGACCCTGAGACCATGACCTGAGCCGAAGGCAGAGGCTTTAACTCACTGAGCCACACAGGCACGCCCTGTTGATAGATGTTTAAGTCATTCCCAGTTTGGCACTATTGCAAATAAAACTGTGTAAATATTCATCTTTTTGTGAATATATATTTACTTTTCTTTTGGATGTCTATGGTATACCTAGGAGTAGAATTGCTGGATCATACTATTAATAAGTGTGTATTTAACTTTATATGAAACTCTCAAATGTTTTCCAAAGTAGTTATGTCCTTTTATACTTACCAGCAAACTGGTAGCAGGAAGCAGGAAGATTTTAGTAGCTGCTCATCCTCACCAATACTTGTCAATTTCCCCAGTTTTAAACACTGGAGTGAGTATGAAATGATATATCATTGTGGTTTTAATTTGAATTTCCCTAAATGACTAGTTATGTTGAATACATTTTTATGTTTTTATCAGCCACTTATATAGGTTCTTTCGTGAAATGTCTGCTCAAGTGTTTTGCCCATATACCTTATATCAGATAGATATTATTAACACCATTTCCTAGATCCCTCCACAAAACATAAAACAAGGCTGAGTCAGGAAAACTTTATAGCGCAGCATTCAGGAAGGGATTGTACTTTAGGATTTCTAAAGAGTAATGAGCAAAAGAAACAGTACTGTAATCACTATTATATTCTAAACAACATATTATACTTTTACAGGTAATTTTTTTCTACTTAGGTTACTTATAAAATTTGTATTTGAAGCACACAAAATATGCTAGCAAAAATAGCCCATAGTCTTTCTTTGGCTTTGTTTCCAATATAATTTCAACACATAGGATGCCTGGGTGGCTCAGCTGGTTAAGTGTCTGCCTTTGGCTCAGGTCATGGTCTCATGGTCCTGGGATTGAACCCTACATCGGGCTTTCTGCTTAGTGGGGAGTCTGCTGCCCCCTCTGCCTCTGTGTTCTCTCTCTCTCTCAAATAAATAAATAAAATCTTCTAAGAAATAATATCAACACATATTTATTTATTAAGAAAGATTTTATTTATTTATTTGAGAGAGAGAGTGCAGGAGTATGACCAGTATGAGTGGCAAAGGGAGAGGGAGAGGCAGACTCCAGGCTGAGCAGGGAGCCTACTGTGGGGCCTGATCCCAGGACCCCGAGCTCATGACTTAAGCCAAAGGCATATATGCCTAACAGACTGAGCCACCCAAGGTGCCCCTCAACACATATTTATTAAATATCTCTTATATTTTCCAGACCCTGTGATGGGAATAGAGGAGCAAACAAGACAAATCTAGTTGTAACTTTTGGATTTTTTTGGATAACAGAGAAGGCAGGTACTAAATCAGTATGTTCAATAAAGTGTGATGAACATGGCCAGGGATAGTCTTCCTGATGAAAGGACATTTAGCTGAGACCTTACATTTGAGGAAGGGTTGGTCAGGAGAAGATGGTGCTTGAGGGAGATGGTGGAATAGTATTTGTGAAGTTCAGAAGGCAAGATAGGAATCATTTGAGGAACCAAAAGAAGTTTGGTAATTACCAAAGCACATACTTTGAGAGGAAGAGTGGGAAATAAGGAGATGGAAGAAGTTGATGGTGCAGCTTATATAAGTTCTTATGAAAACCCTGGGTTTATTGGTTTTCCAGAGGAAATCCATGGGAATATATATTTTTAAAGAGTTTATTTATTTATTTGACATGGAGAGAGAGGTCACAAGTAGGCAGAGAGGCAGGCAGAGAGACGTGGGGAAGCAGGCTCCCCATTGAGCAGAGAGCCCAATGCAGGCCTCCATCCCAGGCCCTGGGGCAATGACCTGAGCCAAAGGCAGAGGCTTAACCCACTGAGCCACCCAGGCACCCCCATGGGGATATTTTAAGTAGGGAGTGACATGAGCCATTTTTTCACTTAGAAATGTTCTCTCTGCCTGAACTGTAGAAATGGATTTGGAAGGTACTAGCCCTGGCAAAAGGCCACCTTTTAGAATGCCATTCCAGTAGCAGAACTCTATCGGGGGGTGAAACAAGGATGGATTCATGAGATGTTTAAAGGTAGAATTAATAGGTTCTATTGACTGACTAAATGTGGGCAAAAAAAGAAAAGGATTTTCTTTTTTCCAATCCAAGAGGATTACTCTTGGGTTTCCAGTATGAACAAATGAGTGGGTGGTGGTATCATTTCTTGGGATAGACAATAATGAAGGAAGGGCAGATTTCTGTTTGTGACTGTGTTTAAGGAGCCTACGGTCTCCTTTGAATGCTCCAAATTGCCAGTTTTATCTTTTTGAATAAATATGTTATGGGTAACACAGGTTAGTTTTCCTTTCTCACCCTGAAAACAGCTAGATCCACCTAGTTATGAATAATTACAACCAAGAATGCAAAGACTTTGGGATGATCTAACAAAAAAAAAAAAAATGAATGAGAATGAGTAATTGTTTCATTAACAAATACCCAAGAAGATACATTTTCCCCTTTTCACTTCTTTTTAAAAAAATTTTATTATTTTTTAAATTTCTTTTCAGCGTAACAGAATTCATAGTTTTACACCACACCCAGTGCTCCATGCAATGCGTGCCCTCCATAATACCCACCACCTGGCTCCCCCAACCTCCCACCCCCCGCCCCTTCAAAACCCTCAGGTTGTTTTTCAGAGTCCATAGTCTCTCATGGTTCATCCCCCCCCAATTTCCCTCAACTCCCTTCTCCTCTCCATCCCCCCTTTTCACTTCTTAAGCACTAACTTTAAAGGGTAGCAACAGTTCAAGGTATAAAACTTATATGAGGATAGGATGAAAGGGGACCAAGCCCTCTCTCAAGGTATACAACGGTGTGGGAATCATTGTCCTGTGTAAAGTGATCTTGATCTCCAGGAGGCATTGCCATTCCTAAATGCCATTCTAGTGCCTGGAATGGAGATGGAGAGAGTGGAAGATGAGAAATCTAACTCCAGCGATCTCTGACATTTATTCATATATTAAACAATATTTGTCTTATGTACAGAATTAATTGGATATAACTAGGTACCAATTGTTAGCAAAACCACTAGATGGATGATTGATGGGGAATTGACATTTATATGATGCCAAGGAAACCAGATGACTTCCTAATTTGAGAGGGGAAACCACAACAAAATGGAGGGATCAGGCCATCTTCACCCAAATTCACTGGTCAATCTTTGTATCACTAGGGTGGGGCAACCAGCTATAGGTGCATCCTGATGTAGTGGAACTCAAAGAAATAACATCACCCATGATGAATTGTAGCTAAAATTATGATGTGTAAATTGGACATAATCAATTTGTTGGTTCTAATTTCTTATTTGTGGGAAATTCAGGAGATAGAAGAACTATACCTCAGGGAAATGATCAAATTCAGAAAGTAGGTCATTCTACAAAACAGCTGACCTGATCTCATCAGGAATGGAAGCCTATGGATAAATACTTCCCCTTTTCCCCCCAGATGGGGGAGGGAATTTCAGGTTATTCTGTGGGGTTAAGCAATTAGTCACTGTAAAGGTGACAATGTCAGCTTGATAATACATACAATTTAATGGCTTGTAGTATATTCACAAAATTGTGGAAACATCGCCATCATCTAATTCCCAAATGTTTTTTTACTCGAAAAAGAAACCCTGTACCCATTTTCAGTCACTCTTGTTCCTCTTTTCCCCTACCCCTTGGCAATAAGTATTCTGCTTACTGTCTCTATGGATTTGCCTATTCTAAACATTTCATGTAAATGGAATCATATAATATATAGCCTTTTGTATCTGGATTCTTTTACTTAGCATAATGTTTTCAATGTTCATCTGTATTGTAGCCTGTACCAGTACTCCACTCCTTTTTAATGGCTGAATAATACATCATTGTATGGATATGCTATATTTTGCTTATCTATTCATCAGTTGATAGATATTTGGGTTATTTCTCCTTTTTAGCTGTTATGAGTAATACTGGTATGAACATACTCATACAACTTTTTGTGTGACATATGTTTTCAATTATCTTGAGTTTATATATCTCGGAGTGGAATTACCAGATGATATGATAACATTATGCTTAACTTTTTCAGATGCTACCAAATTGTTTTCCAAGCAATATTTTGGAAAATGTTCGTACCATTTTCTATTCTACCAGCAATGTGTGAATGTTCCAATTTCTCCATATTTTCCCCAATACTTGTTATTAACTGTCTTTTTGATTATAGCCATCTTAATAGGTATGAAGTGATATCTAAGTTTTTTCCCCAAAATATTAAATTCTATTTGAAGCTTAAGTCATATAATGAGACTTTGTAATGAGGAAACAAATGACAGTAACTTATAAATTTCAGAGTAAAACAGTTTAAATGAACAACAGTGAACTTTGGTACTGGTGGGTATAGTTGAGGAAAGTAGCTTATAGAACTTGCAGAACAGCATAAATAATCCATTTCAGGAAGAAATACATTTTTTCAGAGAGAGTGAAAATCTTTGAGATTACAAGAAGGCAGCTCCCTATCAATACAGAAAGGTCCAAGTCTTGCAACTAAAATACTGGGGGAATGAGTGGGTGGAGTAGGAGGGGGAGACTTCCGAAGTTGAAGGTCATTTGGTTTTATGTCTTGTGCATAAGTACTTGTGTCCTGCTGGAAAGCCTCTTTGTGGCTTTGATTTACATTTTCTAACTCAGTTTTAACATTATATTACATTAGTTTAATTTATTATTTTGTAATTTTAACTTAAATATTTTATAATTTTCATGGTACCATGATAATCTTGATTCCTTATATGATTAGTAAATCACTTCTTTTCCTTTTCCTACATTTCAAATCTTTTTTTAAAAAGATTTTTATTTATTTGACAGAGAGAGAGAGATCACAAGTAGGCAGAAAGGCAGGCAGAAAGGGAGGGGGAAGCAGTCTCCCTATTGAGAGAGAGTCCGATGGAGAGGGGGGGAGTTGCTCGATCCCAGGACCCTGAGATCATGACCTGAGTTGAAGGCAGAGGCTTAAAACACTGAGCCGCCCAGGCGCCCTTCAAATCTTTTTTACGTTACACAAGATGTTAAAGCCTTTTTAAAAAAATGTTTTCTTTTAGAATTTGTTCTTAGATTTTGGCCTTCTTTGTGGAGAGAAAGTTCTTTTTATCAGGGTAGATTTAGAAAGAGAAGGCAGAATTTACTGAAGCAGAAACATAGGAGAAGGGTAATGGTATATCTTGGTAGTATTAAGCAAAACACAAAACCTTTTTTTCCCTGAGTACAAAGAAATATGTTTTACTGCAGAACATGTGGAAATATAATAAAGGAGAAAATTGAAATCATGTGTTTCCTTACCACCCAGAGATAGTGATTATTAATGCTTTGGTATATGTTCATCCAGAGTTTTTCCAAGTATAAGAGCAATAATTCAGAGGATCACCAATACCAGTCCAATTAGGCAAGCAGAAACTCTCCAACAAAGATCTAGGTATTCTGGAAATACTTCCGACTTCTCAAGATTCCTGCCAGCATGGAAGGAGGGTCTAGCTCTGGGAAGGAAGCCTGATAGAAAGTAGATGGGGATCAGAGAAGGTTTTCAGCTTGCAGATTGAGTTTTGAGCAGGGTTCCAGATCTGTTTAGCAACTAAGAAGATGTAGAGGACAGAATGGAGGGCTCCTGGGTCCAAGGAAAGTGGTCTATTGTCAAGCTCTATAAGAATAGTAGGGTTATGGCTTCTATGTGCATCTTTTTCCTGATAGGGCTATCTCAGGAAAGCAAATAGACTTGACCTCTACAGATGGAGTTCCTCAGGGGTTCCAAACCTGGGTTCTGAGGAAGAGAAAGACAACCAAAACAAGGACTAACATTGTGCAGGTTGAAAACGAGTCTTATTTCTAATTATATTATATATTTTCTGGAAAAAAACCTTAAAAAATATATTTTAACATGGTGACTTTTTTTCCCTCTCAAGCTGCTAGTGGGCTTAGTTGAATGTTTAAAGGACTACCATAGAGATGTGCTCAGAGTGTGTTAATGACTATTTTTATTTTTAAAAAAGATTTTAGGGGCGCCTGGGTGGCTCAGTGGGTTAAGGCCTCTGCCTTCAGCTCAGGTCATGATTCCAGGGTCCTGGGATCGAGTCCCGCATCGGGCTCTCTGCTCAGCCAGGGAGCCT
Organism: Mellivora capensis; assembly: GCA_004024625.1. Lineage (NCBI taxonomy): Eukaryota > Metazoa > Chordata > Mammalia > Carnivora > Mustelidae > Mellivora > Mellivora capensis. The sequence continues at coordinate 14,163 of PISX010015197.1, read as the reverse complement.
GCTTCTCCGTCTCTCTCTGCCTGCCTCTCTGCCTACTTGTGATCTCTGTCTGTCAAATAAATAAATAAAATCTTTAAAAAATAATAAAAAAAATAAAAAAGATTTTATTTATTTATTTGACAGAGAGAGACACACAATGAGAGAGGGAACACAAGCAGGGGGAGCGGGAGAGAGAGAAGCAGGATTCCTGCCAAGCAGGTAGCCCAATGCTGGGCTCAATCCCAGGACACTGGGCACATAACGAGGAAGGCAGGCACATAACGACTGAGCCACCCAGGTGCCCCTAATGACTATTTTTAATGATAGAAGCAGAAAATTGCACTGTGTTATGGGAAGCAATTAGAGATATTTAAGGAATGTGTGTTCTTGTTGCCCTTACAACAGCTAAACAGCTTTTAGGTTTCAGCCAAAGAGTTTCTCCTCCCAGAAAGTTCTAATAAAATGCAAACTATACATCAGCGGAGAGCCTGGTCCAGTCGTGGGTGTTCAATAAATATTAAACACCAACAACAATTGTTGAAGTTTCCTATGTTATGTCTGCTCCAGAAAGGACTTCTTTAGCAGAGCTATGGATTAAGGATAGCCTGGGGCTGCAAGAAAGAGACACATAGAAACTTTGCCCACAGCTCAATCCCACACACCAGTGTGTCAGAACAAAAGATCAGTATATGGCAGTAACCTCTTACTCAGTCCTCCGGGCACACTGAGCTGCCTTTTCTTGCTTTGGCCTTTTATGAATAAGGAGTTGAAACAGCCTGTGTTAAGGCAACTGAGAAGTGCTGGCATTTTGAAAGGGATAACCCGTGAATATGGTCTTGGGTTTTACTTACATATTTACATCTCCCCAGGTCTAGCTGAAACTTGAGAAGAAGCTGGAAATAAGGAGATAAGTATTCTTTGGCCCAGATGAAGGGCAGAAGTCAGTCTCTCCTCTGATCTGCAGTCTGGATCTCATATCTGCAAGTTGAATCTCTATTGCGTGTGGGACAAGTGCAGATTGTGCAACAGAGGGCCCCTGTGTGCATCTGACAGGAGAAGTTTGTTCCGAGTGTCATAGTGTTGCTTTTATCTTGATAGACTAGCACAGTCTGGGCAAAATGGTTGGGGGAGGGTGCTGGGGAAAGGAGAAATGCTCAGGTAGCTGAACAATGAAAGCTTACATGCTACATGGACAGAGATTAAAGGGAGCACACAGATGGCTCAGTGAAACCACTGGTTAGCTGAGGCAACTGAGAGAGTGGAGTGGGGGATTCAGGAAAAATAACATTTGTGAAGGCTGAAAAATAATCAAGGGGATCAGAACTGTATACTGGAAAAGTGATGGGAAATACAGTTAAATGTCCATTAACCACAGCACCATCACCATCAGTCACCTTCAGTCTACGATGAAAATTCAAAACTCAAGAGAGACCTGTCTTGGCTTGTGTCTATACTTCATGTTGAAATATTTATTTTTGTCCTCAATATCAGAAGATGCTGCTGCTGATGGCATTACTATTTACATGTGTGAATGGGGCTCAAAACTGCTCCATTAATGACACATAGTCCCATCTTGCCTAAGTATACATGTAGATGGTCTGTCTACCACCGTTGGTGACTTTCTCTCTTCATCTCTGGGGGTGTGTGAAATCTCAGTTAACAAAAGCTCCTCTACGTTTCAGGTATGCGGCATCATCGAGCTGTTGCCTGTTGTGGTTCCCAGGAGTCAGAGGATATTCTGCATCACTCACTCTTGAGCTTCTGCATATTCTTCCCACTTCTCTTTTGTTGACCCTGCTTCGAATCGAGCTTCTTTGGCTTGTGGTAGGCGCAGCTGCTGTGGTTTAATGCATATGTCCAGGGGCAGTGATTCAATGAGCACAGCTTAGAGCCTGATGGAGTAACTACATTCTGGATCTTTGTTTTTGGCACTCATGTGTTTCCACTGATGTTAATTATGGTCTGTGGGTGAGGCTTCGGGGGTTACTGGGGGAAACAAGTGAGAGTCCAAGTTACTGTCTTCCTCTTTTTGAGGGATGCTTACGGTGCACAGGTTTACTTTGGTTGAGTGCTTGGTGCCATGCCTTGGTCCTTTTGAGGTGATGTCCACAGAAAGCAGCAGTTTTTTTGAAGGGTACTTTTTTTTTTTTTAAGACTACCCATGCATCTCTGAACAAGTTGCCTAGGAGGTGATATTTGCATTAGTTCTCCCTGTGGATTTCTGAAAGTTTCCTCTGTGATGATGGCAACATCACCTCAGGCTTTGGATTACGATTTTGCATCATCTAGGACTAAATTCCATGGAATTGAATGTATTTTCTTGCATGTTGGGTTTAGAAGTACAGTCACTGAATATATAGAAGTTCCTGAATGCACCAATGTTGTATGATACTGCCTTCTGTGCTGGCTTGATATTTAAGAGGATGCTGGGCACAGTCTGATTCTGGCTTTTAGAAGCATGGTTTTGTCTAGCACACTGCACAAATAGATGTACCCAAATTCAACTGGTGGTGGAGAGCAGATTTCATAGCTGGTGTAAAGTCTGCCACCGAATCTAACATGCTGGCTTCATTATTATTTTAGGAGTTTAGGGAAATTTTCTTGTTAAGATACCTACTTGTTAAGAATCTGGTGGAAGAATCTGAGTTAGGCTAACAAAATACATTGAACCAATAGTATCAAAGATGTGGAAATAAAGGAGATCAGGATTAAGTTTAAGAATTAAGTTCTGTGCTTTTTGATGGTAATGTCTGATACTACAAAACTTGGTCCTCTTGCTTCACTGAGGAAAAGAGCATGCCTGTAAGACAGGAGTGACATTTGGACACTTGTTTTCTTTTCTTTTCTTTTAAGATTTTATTTATTTATTTGAGAGAGAGAGAGTGAGAGTGTACAACCGGGAGGAGGGGTGGAGGGGCAGAGGGAGAGGAAGAAGCAGACTCACTGCTGAGCAGGGAGCCTGACATGGGGCTTGATCCTAGGACCCTGAGATCATGACCAGAGCCAAAGGCAGATGCTTAATCAACTGAGCTACCCAGCACCCTTGGAAAATTGTTTTCTTTACCACTTTCCATATTCTGCTTTTACTGAAACTATTCTTTTCCATAGAGGTTTATATGGGTTGGCCAAAATAAAAATAAAAGAGGTGAAGTATAGATATAGGAAGATTTCTATTATTAATTAAGTAGAGTGGTATGATATGGGTATAAAATTAGAAAAGTACATATTTAATAAATATTAAACATTTAGTGTATATTTAAATGAGATGTTTTATACATTCTGCAATAAATTGCAATATTAGGGGATTAAAGAAGGATTTGCCTTCCTACTTTTAGGTATTATTTGAATTTTTGTAATCAATATGTTAATTTTGTGAAGAAAAAAATACATATGTTTACCAATTATCTTTAGCTATCTTTCAGGAGACCACTAGCCCTCTATAAAGTGAAGAAAAATTATTTATGGATGCTCAGGTGCCTAAGGATGAAAGATATTTAGAGCGCCTTGGTGGCTCAGTTATTAGGCGTCTGCCTTTGGCTCAGGTCATGATCCCAGGGTCCTAGGATCAAGCCCTGCTCTGGGCTCCCCACTCAACGGGAAGCCTGCTTCTCCTTCTACCACTCTCCCTGCTTGTGTTCCTGCTCTCGCTGTCTCTCTCTCTGTCAAATAAATAAATAAAATCTTTTTTTTAAAAAAGGATAAAAGATAATTTCAGTCAGGCTCTTGGTCAGACCAGAGAACCCTGAGTATTGGGGTTTACCAATCCTCAGAGATATAATTGAAGAGAATAAACACTAAGAGTTGAAGTATTTATTTATTTATTTTAAAAAGATTTTATTTATTTGACAGAGGGAGAGTGCACAAGCAGGGGGAGCGGCAGGCAGAAGGAGAGGGAGAAGCAGGCTCCCCGCTGAGCAGAGAGCCTGACATGGGGCTTGATCCAGGGCCCTGGGATCATGACCTGAGCTGAAGACAGACCCTTAACCACAGACTGAGCCACTCAGGCACCCAGAGTTTAAGTATTTTTTTTTTTTTTAAGATTTTATTTATTTGTCAGAGGGAGAGCGCGAGAGAGCGAGCGAGCCCAGGCAGACAGAGTGGCAGGCAGAGGCAGAGGGAGAAGCAGGTTCCCTGCCAAGCAAGGAGCCCGATGTGGGACTTGATCCCAGGACGCTGGGATCATGACCTGAGCTGAAGGCAGCTGCTTAATCAACTGAGCCACCCAGGCGTCCTCCAGAGTTTAAGTATTTAAATAAAAAATGCAGGTTGCCCATGGTCATAAATATGTAGCTATTCATTTTATTATATACAGCTAGCGTGACTGATGCCTTTGACCCACAAGGAGACAAAAGAAGAGACAGATGTGATCTCATTTCTTAAGGATTATCTAATTAAGGTAGAGAGTACAGACCTGAACAGCAATCCACTAATCCCAAAGCAACCTAAAGCCAAGTGCATAACAATGTGGTGAACATGGTATATACATAACTTAAAGGAATTCAAGATGGGAAAACACTCAGCTCAGTTACTCATGGCTATTTTTTCCGAGAAAGGATCATTTGAAATCAACAAATTTAATTCAAAAAATAAATATTAAGATGCACAAGTCATACTTAGTGTTCCCCAGAAGATAGTAATTTTTAGAATCTCTGGAGATAAAATGCTATGGGATGGAGGAATCAGTAATTAATTTTTCTGAAGACATCGACATAACATGGAAAAGACCTCAAAAGATGGGAATTATTTTATAACAAGAAAAATGGCTAGATGAATAGGCCAGGCAAAAGCACAATATGTAGCATAAACGTAGTATGACAAGTATAGGATTCTGGGGCAGGTTGTTGATTGGCATTTGGGAAGATTAAATGGTGCAGGTTCTAGAATGATATATTAAGACGTTTAGACTCCATAATGTCAATCCATTGAAGGCCATAAAACATGACTAGATCTGTAACGGTTACTATGAAATACACACAAAAAATTGTAATTCAAGGAATTAAAACTTACACTTCTGGCCCGCGCAGGCGCAGACCCGCCCCGGGGTACAGGATGCGTGCACAGCTTTTCCGCCCCAGCGGAAGTTCCCACAGGGCTACTCAGAAAGACGCCAGCTACTTGAGAGCGAGTTCCGAGCTTAAATCCTAGGGCTGGACTGTGACCCGGTTCTGCGCGATCACCATCTGTCTAGAATGGCAGAAATGTCGAAGCAGCATTCAAATTCCGCCCTATTTGCGGAAAACATCTGACTCCAGAGGATCGTGAGGGGTCCCAGGCCTTTGTCACACAACTCAAAGAGACAGCTTAATGCCATTTCTGAATTATCTTCCAAGTAAGTGAAATGGGCCACTTTGTCACTGCCCTTCCATCATCTTAGACAGTTCCGAGTCTGAAGATACCTTGAGTCCCTGTGAGACACCCAGAGGGTCTTTGGGAGCAGACTCTTAACCTCAAAACAGCCCGCAAATGAGCAGGCGAAACCCTCAGGCAGACACAGAAGAGGAGCCTGGCGACCACCTGGCTTGAGCCCACGGAGAAGCAGGGTCCGCACTAGAAGCTGGGATCCCTCCAGACCAGGTGACTAAGGCATTGTCTATGAGGGTACACTCCGTTTGCAGGTGGGCAGATGCTTAGGCTGAGTGGGTCCAGCTGTCTCCCAGCTAGAGCAAGGGGAGGGGAATTCTCTTTCGAGAGTGGGAATGGAAGCCATATCCCTGCTGCAGACCTGCTTCTGGACAGCCTTAGACCCTGACAGCAAATCTATCCAACCGTAGGGGTAATGAAGATACAATTTGTATGACATTAAAATTCACCATTTTAAAGTGTACAATCCAGTGGGTTTTAGTATATTCATAATATTGTGTAACCATCACCACTGTCTAATTCCAGAACATTTTCACTACCCTACAAGGAAACCCTGTAACTTTTAACAGTCACGTCCTAGTCTTCCTTTTCTCCAGTCCCTGGCAACCACTAATCTAATTTCTGTTTCTATGGATTTGCCTATTCTGGACATTTGATATAAATGGAATCACACAATTAAAAAAAGCAAAGTAAAACAAAAAAACAGAAAAAAAAGGGGGGGCGCATGGGTGACTCGGTGGGTTAAGCCTCTACCTTCCGCTCAGGTCATGATCTCAAGGTCTTGGGATGGAGCTTCCCATCCAAGTCTGTGCTCAGCAGGGAGCCTGCTCCCCCCCCCCCCCCCCCCCCCCCCCCCCGCCTCTCTGCTTGCCTCTCTGCCTACTTGTGATCTCTCTCTCTGTCAAATAAATAAATAAAATCTTAAAAAAAAAAAAAGGAAAAAACCCCACTTCAGAAAGAAAGCCTGTGAAATAACTCATAGCTTCTCAAACAGGTGCTGTTGACATTTGAGGCATGCCTTTTTAATCACACGAAAGATAATTCTGACCAAAAGACATTAAAATGTATACAGTTTTGGGTATCCTAAACCCTTTCCTATATAATGCTGAAACAATAAATCTGAAAAATAATAGTTTAAATAATAGTTTATTTATAGTCACAGCTTTTGGCTAAAGGTTGTACAAAAAAGAAAACCTCCAAAGCAATATCCAAAACAAGGCATCAAAAAAAAGTCATGAGGCACAAGCAGATCAGCATGTTACGTCGAAGCTCTTGTTGGCTTCTAATTGCTATTCCTATTACTAAAATTGCTGCTTACCTTTTACTGAGTTCTTGCTATAGGCTATATATATATATCTTTTAAAAATGTTTTATTCTAGAGAGAACACTCAACATGTTAAGATCTACCTTCTTAACAGATGTTAAAGTGTACAATATATTATAGTTGTCTAAAGGTACATTGTTGTAGAGCAGACCTCTAGAGTTTATTTATTTTGCTTGATGAAACTTTATTATGACTGTTGATTAGTAACTCCCTCAATACCACCCCCCTCAACAGCTCTTAGTAAACACCATTCTGCTCTTTGATTTTATGAATTTGAATACTTTAGATACCTTATATAAATGGATTTATGTAGTATGTGTCTTATTACACTTAGTATAATGTCAAAGTTCAATTGTTGCATATTGCAAAATTTCCTTTTTTTAAAGGCTGAATAGTAGTCCACTGTATGTATATATATATACTATAGTTTCTTTATTCATCTGTCTGATGGACGTTTAGGTTGTTTCTACATCTTGGCTATTGTGAATAGTGCTGCAATGAACATAAGAGTGCTGATATCTCTTTGAGATTCTGATTTTAATATTTTGGGGATAAATACTGGGAAGTGGGATTACTGGATCATATGATAGTTCTATTTTAAATTTTTTGAGGAACTTCTATACTGTTTTCCATAGTGGCTGCTCTTTTTTGCATTTCTACCAATAGTGTAAAGGGTTCCAATTTCTCCACATTCTCACCAATACTTATCTTTTTTTTTTTTTAATAATAACTATCCTGACAGGAGTGATGTGACATCTCATTATGGTTTTGAATTTCATTTTCCTGTTTAGTGACATTGAGTGTTTTGTAATATACCTATTGGCTATTTGTATATCTTTTTCTTCTGCTTCCTCTTCTTCTTTTTTTTTTTTTTTAAAAAGATTTTATTTTCAAGTAATCTCAGCACTCAGTGGGGGCTCAAACTCACAATCTGGAGATCAGGCGTCCCATGCTCCACCAATTGAGTCAGCCAGGTGCCCTAATTTGTATATATTGTTTGGAGAAATAATGATGCAACCCTTAGACCATTTTTAAATTGTGTTATTAGTTTTTTTAATTGAGTTGTAGAAGTTCCTTATATATTTTGGATATTAACCCCTTCTCAGATAGATGGTTTGCAAATATTTTCTCCCATTTTATACATTGCCTTTTTACTCTATTGATTGTTTTCTTTGCTTTGTAGAAATTTTTTAGTTTGATATAGTACCCCTTGTTTATGTATTTATCTATTTTTGTTGCCTCTGCTTTTAGTGTCAAATCATTGCCAAACCCAATGTCATAAAGCTGTTCTCTTATGTTTTTTTCTAGGAGTTCTACAGTTTCAGGTCTTACATTTAAGTCTTTAGTTCATTTTGAGTTAATTTTTGTGTGTGGTATAAGGATCCAATCTCATTCTTTTACATGTGGATATCTAATTTTCCCTATACCATTTGTTGAAAGACTCTCTTTCCCCATTCTATATTCTTGGCAGTCTTGAATATCAGTTGACAATATATGCATGGATTTACTTCTGGGTTCCCTTTTCTGTTCTATTGGTATATATGTATGTCTTTATAACAGTACCATTGCTGTACTTTATAATATGTTTTGAAATCAGGAAGTGTGATACCTCTACCTTTGTTGCTTTTTCTCAAGATTGATGTGGCTATTTGTGGTCTTTTGTGGTTCCATATGAATTGTAGGCCTATATTTTCTATTTCTGTAAAAACTGACATTGGGATTTTGATAGGCATTGCATTGAATCTGTAGATCACTTTGGATAGTTTGGACATTTTAACAATATTAAAGCAAGTAAAGTAAGTCCATATGTTATTCTAAAGCCTTTACCTATAGGAGTATTCAAAATTTTTTCTAATTCTAATTTTTGCTCTTCCTTTTTTTTTTTTAAGTAGATTCCACACCTAGTGTGGAGCCCAACATGGAGCTTGAACTCATAGCCCTGAGACCAAGATCTGAGCTGAAATCTAAAGTTGGGCACTTAACCAACTGAGCCATCCAGGTGCCCCACTAATTTTTGCTTTTTATTTTTTATTTTTATTTATTTATTTTTTAAAAAAAGATTTTATTCATCTATTCGACAAAGAGAGAGAGAGATCACAAGCAGGCAGAAAGGCAGGCAGAGAGAGAAGGGGAAGCAGGCTCCCCGCTGCACAGAGAGCCTGACGTGGGGCTCAACCCAGGACCCCGAGATCACGACCTGAGCGGAAGGCAGAGGCTTAACCCACTGAGCCACCCAGGTGCCCCTAATTTTTGCTTTTTAAATAAACTGTTTATTTTAGAGTAGTTAAGATTTCAGGAAAAGTGTAGATAATACAGAAAGTTCCATATATCTGACACTTAGTTTCCCCTATTATTAACATTTTATCTTAGTATGATTAATTTGTCACAATTAATGAGTCAATATTGATACATTATTATTAACAAAAGTCCATACTTCATTCACATTTCCTTAGTTTTCATCCAGTTTTTTTTCCTGTGTTTATTTTATAAAACCCATCCAGGATACCACATTACCTTCAGTCATCATACTTCCTTAGACTGCTCTTGGCTGTGGCGATTTATGGTAGTATTCTTAATCATCACAATAATTCCATGTGGTAGGACTGTTATTTATTTATTTATTTTTTTTACAGATGAGAAAACTGAGGCTAGGATCATATGGAAGAGGGAGTCAACTCTGGAGATCTGGGCCAGAGCCTCCACTCTCAACCACTGCACTACTACTTCTAATGTTGGCTACTGGATACAAGGTAAATAAATGTACAAGGACACACCTAGACTAAGATATAATGCAGTATATGATAAATGCTTTATAGCCCCCAAAGGTAAAGGATATTTCTGGTTTGTAGGAGCTTAGTGAAATTTGAGAAAGATTTTAACAATGAGATGAAATTTGAGCTAGGCCCTGAGTATTGGAGGAATAATTCTGTAATACTTTATAGTTCTTTTTAAATATGTTAGAATGCCTGTCCCAATTCATTTTTATAACATCTCCAAGGATAGATGAATGGTTTTGTCCTGGAGTAAATGGCTTGAGGATAAGTTGTTTTAGGTCATGGTTTGATAAACTTTCGGTATCTAAACAAAGTCATAGAATTTCATTTTACTTGCAAAAGGATAAAACATTTTAAAGATATGTTTTTTAACCTATGAACATTTAGTCTTAGAATTGGTTTGATCACATTCCCCAAATCCCAACCAATTAAATATGAGGATGAGGTCAGTTTTGTTTGATTAATGAATTGTTGATTCTTTTACACCATTCTGGCACCTAGCAAGTATTGAATAAATATTTGTTGAATGAGTGAATGAACCCTGATTCAAGTCAGAGAAATGTTAAAGATTTCTTGATAATACATTTGGCAGGTGGAGGCTAGTCAGGGTTTCCCTTCCCAGATGAAAACACTGTTAGAGAATTCCCAACATCTCTCAGGACTTACACATGTTCACATTCTCTGGAATCTCTATGAAGGGGGAACAGAGAAGTTTTAAAGAGTCTTTGCTCTTTTGCTCTTCCTACTATATTTCCCAACCAGAACCCTAACTCTCTGAATTTGTAAAAATTCATTCTCGAGTGTTCTAGGAATATGTTCTATTAATGTTTATAACTTTTCTAAAAGGTAAGAGGTAAGCCTTAGACTATGAAGGTTATGTATTTGAAATGAACTCTACTGAGCAATTATTTTTAAATGACAACTAGTAGCCTTACTTTGTATTAATTAACTGTGTTCACATGGGGCAACAATTAAGTGTTTTGCGATTGGTTTTAGAAAATAATACTTTAAAAAATATTTATTTGAGAGAGAGAGAGAGGGAGAGAGAGAGCAGGAGCAGGACGAGGGATAGAGGGAGAAGCAGACTCCCCGCTGAGCAAGGAGCCTGACATGGGGCTCCATCCCCAGACTCCAGGATCATGACTTTAGCTGAAGGCAGATGCTCAAGTGACTGAACCACCGAGGTACCCCTAAAGTAAACTTTTTAAAAAATTGCATTCTGCTTCAGAGGAGAATGTGATATGTATGTCATATATTTGAGCTTTAGAGGTTGGGGGAAAATAAACAAAATTTCCAAATTTGGTATCAGTGACAGGTAGGATTGAAAATAAGTTCTTTGGAATTATGATCTCCTCCCCTCTGCCATCCCTCTTCCAACTAATGGGATATGTTTAAAAAAAGAAAAACTAACCAATTAGAGGTAGTCCTGGCAGATGAAATCTATCCTTGCATGAACCTTGGAAAACTAGTGGAACTTACTGAAATCTGGGCCTAGAGGGTTCCAATAGCGATTTGTCATTGGGTCAAGGGTTGGATAAAATTCTGTATCTTTTCTCAGATTTTTCTAAAGCAGTGATGGAAATGGCAGTTTAAAGTAGAAAGAGTAAAGGTCAAATGTGACCCATTGGATATGCATTGAAACCTTTTATTCTTCTTTTTGGTTATTGACTCAGTAAGACCTGTATTTTCCAAGGGGTTATAAATGGGTAAAAATGATGTTATAGCTCAAAATAAAATTAATAAAATATAAAAAGATGTATGTAGATGAATTTTATGAGGAACAGAGGCAAATTTTATGAAGAACAGAGGCATGATCATTTACTATGTGGTGACTGTTTTTGATGTTTGACTTTTGACTGTGACTTTGAGAAAAATGACAACACCTTAAAGTTTAAACTTAAATTCTGTTTTCTGTATAATTATGTTACTATGTGGGTACCTTGGAAATATTCAGACTATTCTGTGGATCTGTCCTGACAATCAAGGCAGAAATATGTATTGGCACCATGAAAGAGAAGCTCTGAGGGTCAACCTTATGGGCAGGGGAGTAGTTGTCTCTTATAGGGTTTGATTTGAGCCTTGTTGCTTATAAGATGAAGGATGTTGGATGAAAGAGCACCAGAGATGATCTGCCTTTCAAATGTTCATTCTCTAGCTAACATTCCACCATTAGAGTTGTATAACTTTGATTCTACATACTTCCCGTTGAGAATTCTTTGTCAAAACCTAGGCCATTATCAGTGAATACTTTAATATCGACAAACACCCTAATGCAGTGTTTTTTCATTGGTGGACCATCTGCATCAGAATCACCTGGAAGATCTGTTAAAAATACTGACTTAGGGGCCTGACCCTAGACTAATTTGGGCAGAATCTCAGGGTGGGGAGATGAATAAGCCATAATGATTCTTACACCCAGTGAAGTCCTGGAATCCCTGAAATGATATATTGAGAGCCTCCTGAGAGCAAACTTCTTTAGAATACAGGATAGGCACCTGAGAAGGAGGAAGGACTATACTAAGATGAAGGTGAGAGCAGAGATTGGGTGAATGGGAGATACCAAAGGTGATCTTCAGCCCTTTCATGATTCTGCCCAGGGTCAGTCCCTAGAAGAGTTAGTGTTATTCTGGTTAGTGACTCTATGACTAATTTCCCTCATCAAGAAAATAAGAGACATGAAACACTTTTGGAAATGGCAGTGGTAGCCCATTAGATGCATTGAAAAACAAAGAATTCTCAGAGATAAACTTCTGGAACTTAAGTGAGCTCCGACGGGTAGAGGCTTTTCATTTGTGCTAGCTCTAGTGACATGTGGTGTAGATCCAGATATGTCCTGTGTCTTGTGATTATAGTCTTTCTTTTGAAAACAGTTGCTGACAATCTGTCACTCCTTTGTTAAGGCTCAACCCGTTTGAAAATGCGGGGTATCAGCTGCTGTTGCTGTAGGTCCATTTCTGTTTTCCAGCAGGTGGGTGTGTCTGTTTCTTTCCTTTCATCTCCATCCAGGCTTTCTTCTTTCAGGCACTTTCCGGTTTGTCAAGCCAAGTATGCCTGTCATGTTGGAACCTAGCCCTGGGACACTCACCAACTTTTCTTTGTGTTAGTATCTCCCTTGACTATGTTTCCACTCATCCTTTTCTTCCTAAAACCTACCAGTCCATTCGTCTATTCACTTACATGTCCCATTCTCCTTATTGTGGGTGCTCGAAAACTACCAGTTACCCTTGTAACCTCACCTCCTCTGTGTTTTCACTTCATTTAGACTTGTCTTCTGCTTTTCCATGGAGTCATCTTGGCTATTCTCTTTTTCTTCTTCTTCTTTTTCTTCCTAAAATTTTCTGTATCAAGTCATACTAAGTGCTGTAACAGCTTTTCTGAACTGAAACTTAAGAGTATCGTGGAAAGAGTGTTTTTCAAACTCAGGTTAGGTTTGGAATTTTCTCTTTGCTACTTATTGGTAGCTCTGAAAATATTGATTCTATCATGGGGTTGTAAAAATTAGATTAGATAATATGGAAATATGCCAAGAACAGCTCCCATAACCATAGATGTTCAATACACTATTATTGAAATCACAATACACTATTCAATACATCTATTGTTATTCATATTATTTTTGTATGAAAACGTTCCATGTTACTATAGCCCACAACGCTTTTCTTCCTTTGTGCTTGTGTGGATTTTCTTGAGTTTGGAGTTCCAAGAGAGGTGGGAGACTAGGATATACAGCCCTTACTCATGTGACCCAAGAATAAAGGGACTGTGAGCAGGAAGAAGAGCTGTGATCTATAAATGTGCTATCCACTGCCTACTCAGGCAAGGGTTTCTCTCAGGACCAGGCACCTGGTAACCTTTACCTTCTTGTTGAAGGGGTTCCCTCTTTAAGCACAAGTCATCCCCAGAGGAATTTACTTGTAGGAAGACACGTGGTTCCTTCAGTTCCACTTTGTTGAGTTAAAGCTTTGAAGTCCTAACTGGACCGGCGCAGAATGTCCTTGGTAAGTCCTACCTGGTGGGGCCACGGACCCTCTGCCATATATATCATGGATTTTTGCTATGTCCTGGCTCTGGTGCCAACACAGTTCTCCAGCTTTCTGATATGCTATTCATTGCTGCCAATTGCTATTCTGTACAAGAATTTTGTAGATTGAGGAGCGTACAGATAAGGATGCCCCTGGCTTATTAATCTGAGATCCCCAGGAATGAGCTTCTGATGTAGTCTACTCTTCCTTCCCTTTTCAACTTCTAAACTACGACACAAATGTAAATACTTATAGTTAGGACTCTATAATTGGTGTCACCCTACAAGCCACAGCCTCTCACATATGTTCTAAACCAGGGGTTCTCATGGAAGAGATTTTTCCATGGAATTCTGTTATGTCCTACTCTTTTACACTTTCTCTATTAAAGGTTACTAATGAGAATAGCCTTTAAGAATGTTGGGAAGCCACTGATTTCTGTACATTGACTTTGTATCCTGCCACGTTACTGAATTGCTGTATGAGTTCTAGTAGTTTGGGGGTGGCGTCTTTTGGGTTTTCTATATAAAGTATCATGTCATCTGCGAAGAGAGAGAGTTTGACTTCTTCCTTGCCAATTTGGATACCTTTTATTTCTCTTTGTTGTCTGATTGCTGTTGCTAGGACTTCTAATACTATGTTGAACAAGAGTGGTGAGAGTGGGCATCCTTGTCGTGTTCCTGATCTCAACGGGAAGGCTGTGAGC
>PISX010015196.1:0-50406 GCA_004024625.1 Mellivora capensis | reverse complement strand
GACACATCCACACATGCACAAGCACACACACACACCAAGCATTGCTCTCAGACACATCCACACATGCACAAGCACACACACACACCAAGCATTGCTCTCAGACACATCCACACATGCACAAGCACACACACACACCAAGCATTGCTCTCAGACACATCCACACATGCACAAGCACACACACACACCAAGCATTGCTCTCAGACACATCCACACATGCACAAGCACACACACACACATGCTTAATCCTCAACACGGCCTGTTAGATTAGGAGCCCTTCTTACCCTGTTCTATACAAGAAGAAACCAAGGCATAAAAAAAGTTGCGTTGCTTGTCCAAGTACAGAAGTCCAAATTCAGAGTGGGGCCCCTTGTTTCCAGAGTCTCTGCTCTCAGCCGCTGAGTTACACCTGTAAGTGTGTTCCCCCCCAACCCCAAGCAGAGAGTTGGTAAGCAGTGAACGCAGCTGATGTTCTAAGTGTCAGTATGAAGTCCCTTAAGAACAACCGTGACTCTACAAATAAGGAAAGAACAAAGTCTCAGAAACGGGAAGTCGTGCAGCAGCCTGGGTCCTTGTCCTTCAAATACACATCCGGGTCTCCATAAACACAAGGCACTCTGAAGCACGAGTCGCGCAGTGTCCTTCAGATCCTCAAAGCGCTAGCTCAAAAGATAACATCAGATAAATAGATTTGGGGGCGGAAAATTATAAAGAGCACAAAAGTGACAAGTTCCTGGGTGGTAGGGAGGAGATGGGTCATGGCTGGGGAACTGGGGCAGATGACATGATCAAAGTGGTGTATCCACTCTTGGAAGATGAATAGGATCGAAAGGGGGGATTGTCACAGCAGGTGCCAGAAGAGGGCGTGTCAGAAGAGAAAACGGGATATTCGCGGAGGCAGAAAGGGCGCAGGGTCCTCAGTCAGTGTGGCTGGAACTGGCTAAGCAGAGAGAGACAAGGTTGAAGTCAGGATATGAATGTGTTGTTATAAATGATTCGGACTTTTTTTTTTTTTATTACTGAGCAAATGGAGAAGGGGGAGGAAGTATTTCTTCACTGTCTCTTCTGCCCTAAATGCTGCTAGCACTTTGACATACATTCCTCACTTAATTACCCAAGGTTCTCCGAAGAGGAGAGCATGATGGGACATGTGCTAGACTTCTGTTGGTGCATTTCCAACTGGAGGGGAAAGCGTTTTCTTCCTGCTCCCATGGCTGTGCTGGCATCAGCTGTAGGATCCATGGTGGCTTACTTCTGTGAAAGGCAGCAAAGAGGGACAAGAGATGGAAGGAGGGAGAGACGAGAGAGGAAGAGGGAGGGAGAGAGGGAGACAGGGAGAGGCTAGGGAGAGTCTGCTAGGAAGACTGAGACTTACACAGTATCATGTAATTCACAGTGCCATCTATCATCTTTGCCATTTTCTCCCGATAAGAAGCAAGTCACAGGACCTGCCCATAATCGAGGGGAGACGACTGTACAAGGACGTGAACACCATTACATAGGGATCACGAGGACCACTTTACAATCTGCCCATCCAAATCCGTCCTCTGACCTTCAATGATCATGCTTCCTTCCCATGTGCAAAATACATTTGCCAAACTACCTATTTCTAAGCTTTTTAATCTATGTAGCTAAAACCATACTAATAAATTGCTAGATCAGGATGCCTGGGTGGCTCAGTCAGTTAAGCATCTAATTCTTGTTTTGGCTCAGGTCCTGACTTCGGGGTCATGAAATTGAGTTTGGCGTTGGGCTCTGTGCTGGGCATGCAGCCTGCTTGAGATTCTTTCTGCCCCTCCCCCCCTGCCCTCTCTCTTTCTAAAAAGAATGGCTAGGATCTCACTTAAAGAAGGAATTTAAATTATTTTTTTAAAAGATTTTATTTGACAGACGGAGATTACAAGTAGGCAGAGAGGCAGACAGAGAGAGAGGGGGAAGCAGGCTCCCTGCAGGGAGCCCAATGAGGGGCTCAATCCCAGGACCCTGGGATCATGACCTGAGTCGAAGGCAGAGGCTTTAACCCACTGAGCCACCCAGGTGCCCCTTAAATTATTTTTTTAAAGATTATTTATTTATTTATTTATTTGACAGACAAATCATAAGTGGGCAGAGGCAGGCAGAAGGGGAGGAAGAAGCAGGCCCCCCACTGGGCAGAGAGCCCAACAACATGGGGCTCAATCCCAGGACCCCGAGACCACGACCCCTGCGGAAGGCAGAGGCCTAACCCACTGAGCCACCCAGGTGCCCCTAAATTATTTTTAATCTACTTCAAAATGTTACATTTGCTGTCATGCCTATGAAAGAAAAGATGCAAGGGTGGCAGAACTAGTTAATCCACACATGAAACAAAAATCCTACCGGGGCGCCTGGGGGGCTCCCTCATTAAGCGTCTGCCTTCAGCTCAGATCCTGGTTCCCAGGGGCCCGGGATCAAGTCTGGAGTTGGGCTCCCTGCTCAGTGGGGAATCTGCTTCTCCCTCTCCCTCTGCCCCTCTCTGCACCAGCCACCCTCCCACCCCCGCCCCTGCTCATGCACTCTTGCTCTCTCAAGTAAGTGAATTTAAAAAATTTAAAAAAATAAAATCTTTCAAAATCAATCCTAATTTACCTATATCTCTCCCTCCCACCCAAATCTGAGTATTTTACAAACACCCTCCCCCCAATTTTTGTACTCCCCATACCTGTTATTTATTCTCTTCCCTCTGCCAGGAAAAACCCACTATACCACTATGTTTGAAGGAATTCAACTTACGATTCCAGAATTCACTCACTTATTAACCCCCATTGGCAGAATTAAACTCCTCTGCAGAGGCCCAGGTAAGAGCAGCAGATAAAAGCTGGAGGTGCCATTCTGTGTGTCGGGTGCTCTAATTCTGTCCTCAAACATTCTGGGTGAGATGGATACCATTTCCATTTGAAAGTTTAGAAACTAAGGTTTCAAGAGGTTGTGATTTGCCCAGATAACACAGATCATTGGTGGCAGAACTGGAACTGAGCCCAGGACAACTAAATTCTAAAAGCTTGTATTCTTTTCACTATGGCATATGGCTTTCCAGGGAATCCATCATTCCTTTAACTAGGAAAGCACTTATCTTTTGTATTCCAATGATCGTTCTCTTTTGGTACTCTGTGTTTCTTGAAAGCAGAGGCTTTTTCTCTTTCCTTCCTTCCTTCCTTCCTTCCTCTTTTTTCTCTTTCTTTAACTCGTATGACTGTCAAAGAAAGTAAGAAGTTCATATATGTTGGTTGAAACTGAACGGTGATGGTTTCTAGAGTAGCTCTAGTGCTCAGAGAATTCCATATTGATGTTTCAAAGCTATGCCCAGCCGATTTCCCCCAGAGTGAGAATTCCAAGTTTCCCAGTCAGCCATGCTCACTGCAATGTCAGCCAAAGGGCACGACTATGAGGCAGCTAGGGTAGCCACCTGATTTTCAAAGAAGATGCCATCAGCCTAAATATATGAACTCACTCACGATGGTGCTATGTCATTAGGGATGCAGAAAAAGGTAGAATTCTTGAAAGGTAAATATCTCGTCCTGCTTTCTGGGAAGAGCCCATGGCCTTGGTGAAGAGCAAAGTAGGCTTTTCCGTCTGATTCAGAGGAGTTATTCCGTTAATATTTATTGAGTGACCGATCACAACAGTGAATGAAACACACCACGTCTTCAATCATGAAATTTGAATTCTAGCAGTAAGAAATAAAGATTCAGCACCATGGAAAAAATAAAGCAGAGTTAAGGGATAGTGAGTGTTGGGGATGTGAGTGGGGCAAAATAGGAGACCTGAATGAAATTGAAAGGCAAGGCACACAGACCAGTGAGACTGCAGTATGGTGAGCAAGTGTGTCCTGATAGGAAGTCAAGTCTGAGAGCTAACAGAAGATAGGTCACCGGGGCCAGGTCCAACAGGCCGTTGATGAGGCTTTGGAAGTTATGTGATGGGGATTCAGTGGTTGTGACCAGTGGAGGAAAAACAAATTGACTGCATCTTTAAAAGGAAAAATGGTATCGTGCAGAGCACACCGTGATAACAGTGCAAAATGGGAAGGTGACTGCAGTCCGGTGAATAGAAGGGGAAGACGATGGTGACTGGGGAGTGTGCTGAGAGGTCATATTCTGGAAAGTCAGGCCAACAAGACTTGCTGTGTCTTGGAAACATGAAAACGGTGGGTGGGGGGGAAGGATGGCTCCCTGGTTTTCAGCTTGACCGGGGGGTGAACAGACACACCACGTAGTGAGGAGGGGACCACTGGGAGAGAGCGTAAGTGTATTCAAGAAATCCAGACCTCTACACAGAATAGTTGTACATTAAATTAGGTACCATGACTGCAGAATAATCCAGAGGTATGTAATTATGAAAAAGATGGATCACAGACAACTGTTCACACTGAGCCGTGTGCATGTGCACGCTCATTATACTGTGCTCTCTTGCAGTTTAAGATTTTGCTATGATAAATGTAATTAGACACATTAAGTAGGAGAGGCTCATTAGACTTCATGTGGAGATGTTATGTGGCTGTCTATGTGCTCTGGAGTTCAGCAAGGAACTTGGGGCTAAAAATATGTGAGCGGTTATCAGCATATTCAAAGCCAAGAGATGGGATGAGAATACTTACGGAGCGAATGAAGATAGAGAATAGGTCCAGTACTAAGAAACTGAACTCTCCAACATTCAGAGATGAATGAAAGGCATTTTACGTATCAAATTTACATAAATGCATATCAATTTACTAAAAAATACATAACTTTGAATTAGCAACTCCGTTCTAAGAATGTTTAAGGAGAAAACAGGACTAGAATACGCAGACCATGATACAGATTTATCACAGTGCTTACTAGGAAAGTAAAAAGGTGCAGCCAGGGGATGGTGCAAGGTCAAATGATCTGTAAGTCTTACATTAACGGCCCACCTGAATACATTACACTCATTCAATGGAATTGTGTACAACAGTTTAAAGTGATGCAGACATGTTTTAGTGACCTGTAAATTCTCCCATTGAGAAAAGCTGATCAAATAAAGCATTACAGTTTTATCTTTATCTGTTACACTGTTAATAATGTATTTTGCACTTCCCATACGATCAATAACCTAAAATAGTGAATGTTACTATTTTGGTGGTAAAATTATGTACTTTCTCCCCTATTTCCCTTACTGGTATCTCTTTTATAGTTTTTCTCAATGGGTATTATAAAAATATATGTAAGTGTTTATTTATTTGAGCGAGAGAATGTGTGTGAGAGAGCACAAGCAAGGAGAGGAGCAGAGGGAGAAGGAGAAACAGGCTCCCCGATGAGCTGTGGGGCTCAACCCCAGGACCCTGAGATGATAACCTGAGCCAAAGGCAGACACTTAACTGACTGAGCCACCCAGGTGTCCCACAAGTTTAAATTCCTAATAAAGCTCATTCAGTAATACGACATACAAAGGACCTCAAGTAGGAACCTGATTTGAATTGGTGAAAAATTGTATCAATACCAAAATATCTGTCTGACTGAGATAGCTACTGTGAATTGTTTTAAAATAAATACATCATAAATTTTAATAGTATATTAAATATTTTATTTAAATAAAGAAATATAACATTTATTCCACTGTTTTGATAAAACTTCAAATTATTTACAAATAATAATGATAATTCCTTGGGTACTGTATTTCAAGTATCGCAAAGCTGTCATGAAAACATATTTTTCAAAATGAATAGACTGCATTCTAAAATTTAGTATATAAATCCAGACATAATACATATGACACAAAATTAAATAACCTAGGGATAAAATCATTTTAAACAGAGCAATTTACCTCTCTGTAATGGAAGTTACAACACATACGCCATCTTGACATGTACTCAATGGATTACATCTAGGAAAACCCCTCCCCGTGAATACAATTTATCCTGGAGTATAGTTCATGTGAAAACATTCTTTAAAACATGTTCTGTTGTAGAAAAAAAATGTGGGCCAAGTACTTTAAAACTTCAAGTTTCTTTTTATTAAATTCATCTAATTTTAAGTTATTTCTCCTAATTTACCTAATGATATCATTAACAAGGTTTCATTCATGAGCTTGCCCTTAACCTTAAAAAATAAATGTTTACAATTCACACTTGAATGTTAGCCTTCAATTTAAAAGAAATATTTTTTATAAGTCCGATTATAGCAATTCTGCTTCTTTCTTGGAATGCTTTAATTGGATAAAAACTATTAAAATTTTGACCTCAGAAAATCCACTTTGATAAATACTTTTAATGACTCTAAAAGCTCATGAATGTAACTAATATTTGAGTCAAAATTCTCAATTTCTAAAGGGATATTATATAAATGTCTCTTCTTTAAACTGTTTATTTCATCTTGGTTTTAAAAGTCACTAAATACCACACAGCTAAAAGAATTTTTTATTTCTTGGCTTTGGTCTACTCAGTGTCTTATCTATCTCAAATATTTAAATTGTTTTTCTGTATCTCATAATACTGTTTAAGCATAAATTTTAAGGGATTAAAAATAAAATATAGCTTAATTTTCTTCAGGACCCCTTGTCACAATGAGGCCAATGGACCACGGCTTTCCTCCGCAGAAAAGCTAGCTTTAAACCAAATACCGATTTTCCTCCTGCAACTCACACTTGTCTATTGAATCAATGACCCAATCTTGTTGCAGGATTTTAAACTTTCTCTTAAGAGTTCTTCGAAAAGCTTTTATATCTGCCACACGACTCTGATCCTCCCCAACAATGACATGAGACACTCCCTGAGCTAAATGAGAAACCACTTTGGCTCCACGAAACCGAAGCTCCAAAGCTGTAATGGCTAATCTTGTTCCCTCGATGCTGGTACTCAAGTCATTAATAACAGCATACAAGTCCACATAAATAACGTAGTGTCGAAACATACTGAGAGGGCAGCGGTCCCAGGAATACCGGTGCTCTAAATCGGCCATCACAGAAGCCATTTCTCCAGGAGCTTGTGCGTCGGAATCTCTAATTCCTGAGAACACTTCCTTCAGTCGGTTCAAATCCGTATCAACGAAATAACTGTCACCGTAACGATCATATTCACGGGCAAAATGCTCCTTTGTCAATGGGCACATGTGAATCATAAAGCGAGGCTGCCACGGCACGCAGCTTTTGGTCTTAAAACACTCCAACAGCCACTCGGGCTTGACAACATCATGTCTGTCCGAAGAAATTATGTTTTTCACTCTGATGTTCTCGGACCCTGCAATCACGCAGTACGTGTCTGGGCCTGGATTCTGTACTATGTAACCACCAAATTCTGCAATTCTGTTCTCCAGATCGGGCTTCGGATGGCTGTCCGTGCCGCTCATGACACAGAACTCCACGTCTTCAAATATATTAGACACTTTGTTGACATTAGAAAGGTTGGGTGCTTTTAAGTGCTCGATAATTCCGATAACTTTCCTCATCTTCGGGGCAGCTTTCCGCTTCTTTTCTTGTGGTTCGTCGCCGTCGCCGACATACAGGTGTTTGGAAGCCAGCTTTCCCGATGCTTTCCCGCGAAGCTGCTCTAGCCCGTCCAGGGTGGTGCACTCGTGCCACTCTTTGTCTTCTCTGATCCTCTCGATGCGTGGAAAACGCAGTGTGCAGCCAGTTTTATACATATCACTGGGGACAATCTCTGTGGCCTTAACCTGAACAATGACAGAATGACAAGGCTCGATGTACACCTCTGGCTTCTCCGTTCCACATAAAATGCTGCTCGGTGGAGCTTTTCTATGGAAAGGCTTCCAGTGTTTGGCCAACTTCAAACCCAGATCGTACAGTTCTTTCATGGTGTAACCTGAACCAACACGACACAGAGTATGAAACACTGACGGTTTTTCACCAGGAGGAGGCGTCTCTGCTACGGCACATAAGAAATGAGACATCATTCCACCTCGTGAACCCTTACCCCAGTAGCCCCCGACGATTAAGATGTCCAGCTCATCCACCAGCCCGTCCACGTACTCTGGTTTAATCTTCAGCCATCCTTCGCCTCTTTTGTCTGGCTTGTAAATCGACAGAGGATGTTTTATCATGATTCCCTCTTCCCTTTTATCTATTGCTTCATTCAAAGCATCGATCACTTCTTTCTGAGTATGAGCCTGTGTCTTCTGCACTATTTCTATCCTACCTGGTATTGGTGTAAAAACACTGGTAAGAATCTCATACCTCTTTTTCAGGGTCTCACGTCCTAGCTTTTTATTATTAACCATCAGTACATCAAACACACAGTAACAAGTCTGCAGATCAGAATCCTCCACCATTCTTTTGATATCAAATTTAGTCCCCTTCTGCATGAAAGTCTGTGTGTTAGGGTTGAAGGCCATCATCTCGCCATCCAGGATACAGATCTGTAGGTCTGTTTTGAATGCACTGTGAATGAACGGTGTAAGAGAACCTTCCTCTGGAGATTTGCCGAACTGATCCGTGTAGTTAAATCCATTTCGGGAGAAGTACTGGTACTCCCCACCCTGCTTGTGCATTTGCATGCGCTCCCCATCTAGCTTGGTTTCAATGTAGAAGCTCTGGTGTTTCATGTCCTTCTCGACTCGCTCAATATCTGCTATAGCAGCCAGCATCGGTTTAAAGGCTGAGAATAAAGTGATGGAAATGTCACTGAGTCCTACGGAAGGATCATGCAGTTGCCTACAGACTTTTTCCAGATCTGTGGTAACATTATGCAACTCGGCAGCATCATTATGGAAAACAGAAAATACGGACTGTTCACTGAAACCGAGTTTTAAGTCCTTTACAATCATTCGTATGAGCCACTTCTGTTCCAGTGCTGAACTCTGACTTATTAGCTGAAGAAGACTCTTCTTTATTAGGTCCTTTCTTCTGGCAGAATTATTGCTGGCAATTGAGTCTAAAATGTCATTTACCTGCTGTATGGTTAAACTTCCTTTCTGCAAACATCTTGGTTTCAACACAAAATATGCAATTGTTGCAAAGTCACCAGCATCTCCACGAGTTCCGGTGGGCGTTCTGTAATTTAAAAGTTTAAGGGCATCTTTTCCTCCTTTAGGCAAATTAAGCAATTCGATATAGAGTTTAGCAAGCATGGTTTCCTTGATTCCATACGCCATTCTCTCTCTTTCCAGCTGAGGAAGAATAAGTCTCATTGCTGGATAAAAAGAGTCTTTGACATCTTTTTGGTTCTTATGAAGGGCATCGTGAAATCTTCTCCAAGAATCTAAAAATTCCCTGAAGTGTCTGATTTTTTCTGCTCGTCCTTTACTTCTCTGTATTCGTTCTAAAGTTGAGCACAAGTCTGCAAAAGGAACATGAGATGCAACAGTTGGCTGAGTCTGCGAGGCGGCCATGGAGGCGATGGTGAATTCTCTGGTTTAACTAGGAAGGCAAAAAGAGAATAATTTTCAATAAAAAGACAAAATTCAACTAAATATTTCACATAAAGACCTTACAGAGAGTGTCTCATTTGTCATCAATGCTTGCTAAACGAAGCCAAATTAATGCTAGAAACTTGTCTCTTTTCAATCTCTACATTTAACAAAAATCAACTATTTTACTTCCATCCTATTTAAAATTTATCAAAAGTATCGCCAGCCCCTTTCTTTACATTTACAATACTGAAATTGACCACTTTGTCTTTCTCCCTAAGTTCCAACTTCTATTGACTTAATGATTCCATTCCTCATTTAGTTCATCGTGCAAAGGAATAACACAACCACAAAAACGAGGCTCAATTCATTTCATTTCTGGGCTTCGGAGGTAAGGCCTTTCCTGACGTTTCTCCTCCTCTTCTGTCAGACGACCATACAGCATCAGAAACAGACGTTTTTAACAAATCACTGAATTGAAACTTGGCTTTGCGGGTACTGTAGGAGTTCACCCAAAAATGTACCTTCTCTTTCAGCCAAACAAAGCTCATATCTGTGTTTACTTTCACTTCACTGTTAGCAAAGCCAAATCACGCCAGTGCCCAAAACCCAACACAGAACACCCTTCCTATGAAATCCTTACTTGACCTACCTCTTTTAACTATTTTATCACAGCTACTCAATGGCTTTAGAAACTTAAATTCATTAGTACACTCTTCTGTTCCTATTCCCATGCAACTACCCCCCAACAATTCACTGACTACATATGCGCCAGGCACCATACTTTTCTGCCCTACGAGAGCATGCACTCTGGGGCGCCTGGGGGGGCTCAGTGGGTGCAGCATCTGCCTCAGCTCAGGTCCTGATCTCAGGATCCTGGGACTGGTGCTGGATACTCGGACTCCCTGCAGCAGGGAGCCTGCTTCTCTCTCTCCCTCTGCCACTAACCTGGCTTGTGCTCTCTCACACTCTCTCTCTCTCTCAAAAAGATAAATAACATCTTAAAAAGAGAGAGAGAGAGAGAGAGAGCGCGCATACATTCTGTAAAGAGAAAGGGGATCAAATGGGAACTAATTATAAAATGCTAAGTGTTAAAAGTAAAATGTCATGAGACAGCTTTTCACTGAAGCATCTTCTTAAATCAGAGAGGAAATAATAGGTACCTTGCTGGGTTAGGGTCTAGATTGTTTACCGAAGTGTAACTTTCACAACTGTGAAATTTCTTTGAAGTTTTAAATATTCATGCACATTTTTTAGGGGGGGCGAGCAGAGGGAGCAGGAGAGAGAGAATCTCAAGCAGGCTCCTTGCCCAGCGCAGAGGCCCCCATGGAGCGCCATCTCACACCGTGAGATCATGACCTGAGCCAAAATCAGGAGTCAGAAGCTTAACCAACTGAGCCACCCAAGCACCCCAGCAAATTCTATTAGAATCTATAAGATATCAGAACCACTATATGACTTACACTATGTAACATTAAAATCAACTAACTTTTCCAAAAAAGACTTCAAGTAAAAATGTGCATTCCAGGAATATAAACTGTGTCCTATCTTGTGGTTTTAGACACCTCCTGGCACATCCCTGTGTCCCCTAGAGAGCAGGGAGTCAGAGCAGGGAGGAGGGAGATCCCAGGCAGGAGGGAGGGAGGAGGGAGATGCAGTGCACTCTCAGAGACCAGGAGATTCCCCATGGCAGCAAACAAGACAGCACACACTGCGAGCGCAAGGCTGCACTGTCTGATACCTGGCACAAGAAATCCAACAGCTGGTTATGGAACCACTGTCACCACACTGCCGGTCCCCGGAGGTCAGGAGCAGCGCTGTGTGTCCGCAGTGCCTGGTACACAGTGGGTCTGTTTGTGGAGTGAATTACGGAGCCACTAGAGTTGACCTCTTGGAGAAGCACACTAGCAAAGGCCAGGGGCTGGTCATCCATCGCACAACCCTCCCCGCCCCCAGCCCCACTATGCCTCGTGGGATTCAGTTTTGTGAAAAACATTTAGCAGCTATGATTGCAGGGGAAAGTTCCACAACAGCCATTTGGTGGCCTTTGGGGAAAAAGGCCACACCTCTCAGCCCAATGCCTGACAACGGAAACTCAGCTTCTGTGGAGTCAGTTACACCAGGAGACCCCTTTCCCCAGGCTCCTATCTTTGGATACAGTGACTGCTTCCCCGGTCTCATTTGCATAACTGAAACACCGTTAGATGTGCTCCGTGTCTACCTCCCAAAAGCGGCCCCTCAAGCCAGTGCACTGTGCCATATGCTTACAACTCCCACACCGTATACACTCAACACAGAATGCTAACAGTACTTCGTGGAATGTTCAGGATGGGTCCACAGTCTCTGATCCATCCGAACAGTCCACGTGGCCTCAGTCTCCCTCAACAAGGTCCAGGAAGAGACTCAAGTTGCGTTATGACGACACCGAAATCAACCCTACACAGGTGCGCCGAAAGTGCCGAAATACAACAAGGGTCCCAGAGTCAGGATGAAATGAAGAGACAAATATTTCTACTCCTTAAAATGTACAAGAAAATCGCTTCTCAGCCTTTTGGCTAAGATCAAGTGTCAAACTGCACCGGAAAATAAAAATTTGTGCAAAAAAGTCAAATATTGGGATTTCCATTAAACATAACAGGATTTCCTTTTGAGCATTCTCTAACTGTACTGTCTGGACTCAGGTTGTTAGCCGACGTTTCAGAGCTGGGAGAAAAAACCCCAGAGTCCGAGCAACGCGGGGGTAGCCGTGGGCTCCCCCGTTAAGGGCTGTGGCGCGGGCCCGGCGCACACCGTCCGGTCCCGGGGACTCGGCTCCCGAGGTGCGCAGCGCGGCTGAGGGCCGGCAGGCGAGGCGGGGCGGCACCAGGAGCGCACAGACTGACGCGGGACCCGGCAGCCGGGCGCTGGGCGAACCCAGCCCTGCGCGCGGCGCAACGCCTAAGGCGCCCCGAGACGGACTGCGGGCTCGCGGGAGGCAGGGCGCGCAGAGGACCGACGCGACACACACGGCAAGGGCCGCCGCCCGTGCGCCGCCGCCCTGCTGTCCGCAGAGGACCGACGGCGTCTGGCAGAAGAGGAGGAGAAACGACAGCGCCCACGAGCAGGGCCGGGCGGCGGGAGCCGGGAGGCGGGCGAGGGACGGACCGGAGGAGAGCAACGGGCTCCCGCACGTCCGCCCGGCGCCCCCGCGTCCACACCGCAGCCCCGCCCCCGGCGGACGCCGGCGCGGGGACGGTCCCCTTACCTCTCGGAGCCGGGCGTCCCCGCGGGCCCGGGAGGACGAGGTCCCGCAACCAGAACGTGCGCGCCCGCGGCGTCGCAGGGGCCGGCGCGGCCCGGGAGGCGGACGCGGGCGCACCGAGCCTCGCCCGCGGCGCGAGAACCCGGCAGCGAGGGGAGGCCGCCCTCCCGCGCAGCGCGGGCCCGAGGGGAGGGGCCTGAAAGACTTTCTGTGCGGAAACAAGAAAAACGAACTTTCAAGACCAAAAGCATCTGGCGGGCCGAGAAGACGAGGGACGGCGCCCGCCCCGGTCACGCCGGCTCGGCGTCCGCCCGCCGGCTCGCCGGGTGGACTCCGGCGCCCCCGCCCCGCCGCGCCGCCGTCCGACCGGAAGCGGAGCCCCAGGTGCGGTCACCGAACCGGAAGCCGCCGGCCGAGGGCTGTTCCGCCAGCTGCTCCGGGCGCAGACGCAATCGCCCCTGAAGGCCGGGGAGCGGGGGGGCGGCGGGGTCCCTGACGTCATGAAGATGATGAGAGCGGACGCCGTCACAGCGCCAGGCCGTGACGTCATAGGGATGATGTGCGCAAGCGCAGTGGCGCTCGGGACGGGCGCGCATTGCAAGGCTGCGGGGGACTCCAGGGAGCCCTGGTATCAGTGTGACTATAAGCAACTCCCGGTCACCTCCCAAAGCAGCAGGTGCTCTTCGCAAGTGGCTGACCCAAGAGAGTGGGTTCCGTCTCCCAGCGACAACCCGGAGCACCTCGTGTACTGGCCCTTGCTTGGACTAGGAACCTAGTCCTCTCCCTGCTCGGCCTCAGAGTTCTGTTCTCTGTCTGTAAGCAGTGGTACCGACACTCATCTCACTGGTTGTTGTGAAAATGTCCAGATTTGACAAGGGCATCTTCCCTCCCAAAATGTCTGCTGTTTCCTTTAAGTGGAAAAAAAAAAAAAAAAACCAAACTTTTACAAAATTGCTTAAGGCTGTCCTTTCCCATTTGTTTCTCAAGATGGTACAACTTTGGTGTGAGTTCTTGCCTTCATGCAGAAATAATACATAACTCATACAAATACATAATATATAATTCTTAATACAGACATAAAGATTTGCATGCCCAGAAATCAACTATGGTCTCTTCTAGTATCTGTTCGAGGATTCCAAATAAAAGTACTGGGCAAACCCTTATTCAGCACGGATCCAGTAACTGCTAGGCATGCAAGACTGAGAGAAAACAAACTCAGTCCTTGTCTTCCAGGAGCTGTTGATTTCTACCAGTGTTTTGTTATGGTTTGTCTTCTTTCATGGAGAATTGAGAAATTATCCACGACGATGGGGGAAACAACCTCTATAATTATTCAACTTAATTATCACTTTGTTTTGGAGTAGCACCCAACAGTGTTGGTAGAGGACCCCCCACAGTTGCCCATCTTATGAAAGGGCATTTGTCTGTGCACATTTGCACCTTGTTCAGCATCTACTGAGCTCCTACAATGTCAGAGTTTCCACTTTATCTTTTTCATACAAGAGAAGAACCAAGGATTATGAAACCAAACTCCAAATTAATTCAAATCTTAGTCTCCAATTCACCATGATGTTATAGCCTTTCTAATGCTTGGTTCAAAGACAATCAGGAGTTTTTCATTAAGTATTTTCTAGAGGTGCTGTGATTATTACTTTATTTATGTCAGTAGTCTCCCTTAGTGCCTGGCATTATTGGTGACAAATAACAAGAAGCTATTATCAGAGCCTTTGACCTGGAGCTCTCCATCTGATGGAGGAAACATGTTTGTCTGTTGTTTTTAAATATGAAATATCCTTTGTATATATAAAATAGGGCACGGAGAATGGGGAATGATTCCGTAGAAAATCAATTTAGTGCCTAGAGGGGCTGATAGTGAAGCGAATGAGGGATGCCCGGGCAGCTCAGTGGGTTAAACCTCTGGCTCTTGGTTTCAGCTGATGTCATGATCTCAGGGTGGTGAGATGGGGCCCTGAGTTGGGCTCCAGGCTCTGCAGGAAGTCTGCTTGAGATTCTCTCTCTCTCTGTCCCTCACCCCACTTACGCTCTCTCTCAAAAGAAACAAAATCTTAAAAAAAGAAAAAGAGCGAATCAAATGAAACACCAGCTTTAAGGTCCCATTTGTGCGGCCACTTCTCAGGACTTAGGCTCTCGCATGGTCCTCTGGTCTTGTTCTTTCGTAAAATTTGCGAAAGTAAGATAAATTTTGCATTCTTTTTCTTTGAAAGGCCCTCTAGTCTCCCCAGGTTCAGGCCTCTGATAGAGGCAGGAGAGGGCAGGGTTGCGAGAAACAGAAACAACGTCAGCTATGCACGCCTTTTAAGTACCTAGGGGAACACACTCTAATACCCGGTAACTCTACCAGGCAGACACGCTTTCTCGGGTAATTAATACTTATTTGTGTGCACGCTTAGAATTGTGTCCTGAAGGGAAATCTGGTGCGTTACCAACACTCACCCCGAAGTCCTCGGATGAGGGCGGAAGGCCTCCAGGGACCCCCGGGGCGCAGAAGCCACCCGGGAGCGCACCGCGAGCTCCCGCGCGCCGCGGGCCGGGCTCCAAGGTATCTTGTCCGCGCGGGCCACCGTCGCGGGGACTCCCCCGACTGCGGTTTGTGCGCATGCCCGGGAGGGCGGGGCGGGTTCCCCCTCGGGGGAGGAAGGCGGAGAGGACAGCAGGTGATGTGGGAGCCGGCGGGGACATTTGCCGGCGACACCGAGCGTGGGCCGGAAGTGGAGGAGCCGAGAGCGGCGCCGCAAGAGCTCCGGGCGAGACCGTGGCGACGGCGGCGGCCCCTCGGCTGGCGGAGGACGATGAGGAGCGACGGAAGCCGCGCGGGGGGACGCTGCTGCGCGGCGCCGGGTTCCGAGTCCGCGGCCGACTGCGCAGCCTGCGAGCAGGTCTAAGTAAGTGCGGTGCGCGGCCGCCGGGCCCCGGTGCGCTCCCGCCGGGGGAGGGACGCGGGGGGCGGCCGGCGGGGCCTCCCCGGGGCTGCGCGGCGCGCACGGGGGCCGGGCGAGGCGCCCGGGCGGACGCGCGGCGTGGCCGCGGGCGCGCCGTTACCGACGGCCCCGGGTGCCGTGCGGGCACCGGACCCGGAGCCCGAATCCGCGCCGCGACCGGTACGGCGAGACCGCCGCTCCCCGCCCCCACCCGCCCCCGGCCTCCCCCGCCCCCGGAGAAGCGCGCCGGAAAACCCGCAGCTGCTGGGGCGCGGGGACCTGCGGGGACCTGCGGGGCCACGCAGGAAGTTTGGGGTGTCGAGGGAGCAGCGCGAGCCGAAGCCCATCGTGCTGCGGGTCTCTCTCGGCATTTATTTTTTGCAGAAGGCACGGGCAGTGAGCCCGCCCCGGCTGCCTGCCCCGGGGTCCGGACCGCACTACCGGGGCTTGCTTCTGCCTCTGCTTTACGTAGCTGTGCCGGGGGGTGGTAACGGCGCAGACCCGCGGGACCGGACGGGCTGCCAGTGCGGCGCTGGATTTTCATGGACCCCCTCCGGCCCTTTGTGTGCACGCTTAGATTGATCACGGTTTCTACGAGAAAGTTAAATTTCATCTCAGGAAGTAGCAGTTGGCTGTTACCGTGTGCTGCCCTCTCCCAGGTGCCCTGCCTGAGCCACGGACGGCTGCGCTCCCTGGCTGCAGACTGCGCGCCAGGCACCGTCTGCTGAGAGCGGGGAACCGAGGAGGTGCAGCCCCGGCCTCCGGGACCTGCCCGCCTGTGTGAGACAGGTGCCCCGGGTCCACGGCGGCCGGCAGTGCCCGCGCCCGCGTGCGGGCGCCCCTAGGAGAGGTCCGGGGAGGCTTTCTGAAGGAGCTGCTACCCGAGCTGGGTCTTGACAGAACAAATAGGGCATTGCCCTAACTATTTCCTGTGCGCGAGTACTCAGGTGCTCTCCGGTGAGGCGTACCCATTATTTAATGCACGTCCAGCAGGACCTGTAGCTGTACTTACCTTTCACTTACCCTGCTCTGGTGGGTCATAAATCACTTTAAATTTTGTCTTATAGAAGCAGCTGCAATAACACACTGTTACATTGATCCCAGCAGTGTTTCCATGACACGTTTCATCTCGCCTTTACCTGTGCGGAAACATGCATTTAGAGAAGCTAAGTGAGTTGGCAGACGTCACCCAGGTAATAACAGACCAAGCTGGAAAATGTCTCTTTCCACTGCACCACACTGCCGCCCATTGGTGTTGATCTGAGATGACGCCTGTAAGCCAGCTCCGGGCCGGCCGGCTATACCTCCCCATCCTGGGGCCCGCATGCCTTCTCAGGCACACCTCCAGCTCCTTTGCCCTCTGAGTGACAGCATTTAGGAACCAAGTTGTTCTGGGTTAACAGTATCACTTAGAGATAGGTTTTCCTATGATCTCCCGTCTCTTGTTTCTCATCTCAGGGGAATCTATTCCTGTGTCTCTGTCTTTCACTCATTTAGGACTCAGTGATAACTCAGGTTCTAAAATCTTTCTAGTTCTTGTTTAATCACCCCAGGAATGCCTGAAGCCCATAGATGCCCTTCTTAAATTGAGACCAAAAGAGTTTAGTTTTTCTAATTCTTCGAATTAAGATGATTTTCCCCTCAAATGATACACCTCATAATGAATTGTTATATTTTATGTTACTGTTTCTAGTATGTCTTAACTCCTACAGCAGTATGTTACTTTAAAGTTGCAGAGGTGTAGTATTTCTGGGACTTGAACTATATGCAGTAATGAGGTAGCCTGAGAATCATTAGAAGAAAATAATTTTTCAGTTTCATCCATCTGGTTTATATAAGTGGCTAGAACTACCCCCTTCATAAGTTGGAAGTTTCCTGAAGTTCATTATCAGTCTTAATTCTAACATTACTATTTGCATTTTTAGCCTTTGTGGATCTTTTTAAACAATTTTCTTCCTTGCAGCTATTTATAATCTCAGAACAAACTGTGATTGGCTTGCATAGTGACAATGATCTGTCATCTTTGTTCTGTCAGGGTTGCCTGTATTTGCCAAGTCTCCCATGCCACAAGTAAAGGGGAAGCACACACATGCTCTCCGTGTGGCTGTCGGTACATGTGTCTGAGGTCCCTGCTCAGGCGGGTTTAAATCCCAGTTCAGAGCACTCTCTGAACGATTCCGTTCCTATCCAACATTTCTGTAGGCCGTTGTTGTTCATTTGTCCCAGAGGACTATTAATACCCCCTTTTTCATTATTGATGACATGTGGGTACCCATTAGGGAAGTAGATAATTCATTGTGTGGTGTCTCCCGCACACTGATAGCTGCTTGTGTTTCCACGTCTGCTGTGCGGCTGCCATGATTTCTTCACTTCCCCCGGCTTTGCAGAGAAGGAGATACGTTGCTGTAGGAGGCTTGAACCCGAGTGCTGTGGTGCCTGAAATGTGATTGGAAACTGAATTCCCTCAGAATAGTTGATGAGCAGCATGGGACCCTCCTGTTCCTTGTGATCTGGCCGTTAGCAGTGACACATGGATTTGATGTCTTGGTGTACAGCCTTCACGTGAACCCGTTCTGTCACTTGGAGGTATGCTTGTTAACAAGTGATGAATTTCTATTTTTAAACAAGCTGTTCCCAAAATTACCAGTTTGAGATAGACTTAAGGGCCTTTAAAAATAATAGTACATTCATGATTGAGGACTTTCTCCACTGCATGTGTATAATTGGTGAACCTTCAGTCGGAGCGTCTGGGGGAATTTGTCTTTCACGTACAGGTAAACATCTTCCATACTTTTCAAAGATCTTGGACTGCTGGCAGAATGAGTAAATCACTACACACTGTAAGCACTCACAATTAAAATAATTAAGATAATTAGCATTTACTTTTTTGTGTGAGAATTCCAACTTTTATTAAAATATAGTTTTAAGTACAATTGAAAGAATAACATATTTGTCTGATCTACTCTGCTATTGAGGCAATGATAATTTAAATGTATTCATTCCTATAATTTAAGTTCTAGTTCTTGATTTATTTAAGTTTTCTTTTCTTTATGATTTGTGGATAAAATATAGCTGGATAGAGAACTGATCTGAATAGATTACAGACTTCAGAGGGAAGTGATAATATCTTTTGGCAAGGAAAAAGTTGATGGTGCTTGTTACTCTAGACTTGAAATTAATCTTTAATGTTGCATTTGCCATCGTGTCATTACTTTTTATTGGAGAGACTAACCAGTTCCATTAAGTAAAGCAAAAACAAGACATTTCAGAGTTCATGAAAACTCATGATAGTTCCCTGTATATTCCTGACTCTTCTTTCTCCCCTCTCCCCTTTACATACTCCTAAAACATGCTATGTTTTATGTGAAGGTTGCTCAGCCAAAGTTATTTTCTACAACTTTAACTCTGTGTGCTTTAAAAATATGTTACTTTGACAGTAGTGGTCTGGGAAGGAGATTGAAAATGTATGATGAATAAAATATTTCACAAACCTCAATTGAAATATAAAACCAATGTGTGCACATTGGAGATTTCTAGAGACTCATTTTTAATCTTGGTGCATACTTACCGCTCTCACTAACTTTTCAATTAGTCATTAAAGTCATATAACTGGGCCCTCCAACCTTCTACTGTACTAGTTAACAAAGACTATTTATAATCTAGTGCTTATTTTCCAACTCTACCTTTAATTTTTCTCTGTCACCTATAAAATAGAATTTGCGAGACCTTAGGGATTATTCAGGTAATAGCTTCCTTCTGCAAATGTGGGAACCGAGACCCAAGGTAAAAAAGTGATATGTGGGAATACCCATTCGAAATGGGTCGCCACATTTAAATGTAGACTTGGCTAGTGATCTGAGAATGTGCGAAGCAGGAGTCACTGGGTACAAGCCTCACCCAGAGTGACACAGAACTTTTGCCTAGGCAGGAAGTTCTCCCTCCAGAGTTTGCCATCTGTCTTCTGTTTATGATCATTGGGAACCTGAAGAATGCTAGGTATTTATATTAAAGATATTTCTCTTCCAGAATCTAGCAAGTTTTAGCAACCTGTCTATATTATAATGCACAAAATATTTAAATTAATGTAGTACATTGTTTTTTGGGGGGGAATTTCTCTGGTCTTATTTAATTTTTTATTTTAATTCCAGTAGAGTTAACATACAGCGTTATATTAGTTTCAGGGACTTTTTTTTCTGGGGATGCAAAAATGGTTCATTATTCTCAGTTAGCATGATGCAACACATTAACAAATCGAAGGATAAAAATCATAAGATTATTTCAGTATTCAGAAAAACCATTTGAAAAAATTGGACATCTGATTTCATGACAAAAACTCTCCACAGAGTGGGTATGAGGGGATCTGTTTCAACATAATGAAGGCCATAGGTATATGAAACCCACAAGTAACATCCTACTTAGCAGTGAAAGACTGAATGCTTTTCACCTAAGACTGGGAACAAGCCAAGGAAGTGCACCTGCCCCACTTTATTCCCCTAGTACTTGGAAGTCCCAACTGTCGGAATCCTCTTCGATGTGACCCCTGCTCTCCCTTAATCGTGGAGTTTGTCCCATCAGTCTTTAAGTGGATTTCTGGGATGTTTAGGATGATTTGATAGTTATCTAGTTCTCCCCCATAGTACCTCGTTCTTAATCTGAAGGAGTCAAGTTTCTGGAGGAAAAAGTAAGTTATATAGTTAGACACTTCGGAACAGTGGTTTTCAAACTCTCTGGTCTCAGAACCTCTTTACGTTTTAAAGAATTATCAAGGATGCCAAAGTGTTTTTGTATATGTGTATTCTAGAGAGAGATATTTACTGTGTTAGAAATTAAAACCGGGAGTTTATAACGCATATAACATTTTAAAATGGCAGTGAAAAGTTCATTACATGTCAGTATATTTTTGGCGAGAACAGCTGTTTTGAGGAATATGGCATTGTTTTACATTTCTGTAAATATCTTTAATGTCTGCTTAATAGAAGGTAGATTATGTTTCTGTATTCATTCTCCGAAGGTAGGTTGTTTTCGGTGAACCGTGTGAAGCAAATCAGGTTCACACAAACTTGTAAAGAGAGGAGTATTACAGATATTCTTTGATATTGGTCCAGTACTCAACAGGTAGTAGTTTCTTAAGGGCTGGTTACATTGTGGGATCTGAAACTTGGATCAAAGAACTTTTGTCTTTGTTACATTAAAATCCATTGGTTTGTCTTATAATGAATTGTTACTTCTGCTTGATGGTGTGACAGCATTCATTGCTCATTTGGAACATACTTGTTTGCTGTGTTGGGTAGATTCTTTTAAATGTTGGTAATCAAAAAGGTTATCAGAAATTGCATTTGCTGGTACCATCACTACCGTGATGCCAGCCGGGAAGCCTCTGAAGTCATGGGAGGCTGTTGGCAACTTCACATTCATTTTCCATAACACGTCTGCAGGCACCTAAGTCTGAATAACCATAGTTTGTCAGTGGTCTTTTTCAGTAAAATTGTTGTCACCTAAAAAAACGCAGCTAGTTCAGCTCTCAACTCCGAATTTCAGTGCAGGGCCCTAGGGCTTTTTGTGTCCTCTCCATTTTGTCACACATTCATCACACAAAATGTTAAAGATGTGTGCTTATCGACTGAGATATAAGTAAATTAATAATTTTTACGGTTTTTTCCGTGACATTCTTAAGTAAGTAATCTGACTTTTGGCTCCTTTCCTGGAGTTCATGGGGATAAAGAAGAGGACTGCTGGACGCCTGCCTCTGGGTGCTGCTGCCTTGATTGATCAGGCGGCACCAGTCCTCCAGCGTTGGTTTCTCGTTTCATACCATTAATGCAGCAGTGAAAAGGCAAGTAGTGTCTTAGTGTGATTATAACATGGATCTTGAAGATACCTCAGAAGGGTCTTGTGGCCCTTAGGACTGTGCAGTGCCACCACTGGCGTAGAAAGGTCTGAGGCCTAATAAGGACCTTAAAGATCATCCGCTTCGACTGCTCTGATTTCCTGGACACGGTGATTGCCAAGTATTTACTTAGATTATGCTTGAATACTTCTAGTTCCTGTGAATAACTGTGCTCAGTAATAAAAATAAGTGGCATAGACAACTATTTGATGGCAAGTGAGAGAAATCCTTAATCTTGGAGTTGTGCTTTGTCCTGTTTTTAAAAGTTTGCGTAAATTTCCACTTGGTTTCTGTGAGTCACCAAGCATGATGAAATGGAGAGATTATTCAAATTCTCTTGTAAAGGACACACAGTTGCTGTATTTAAGGGCGGTTGTGATCTTTGATTGTCTTCGTGTCCTCTGTGATTAGATCGGTATATGTTAGACACGCACTGTGACATGTGCCCCTGTTTCCTGAGTAGATCTTGAGTCGCTTGAGAGTTACATGAGCTAGGATCTGCACGTATTTGTGGCGTTGTCTTTCGTCTTTAAGTAGCAGATAGGATGCCCTGGAATCTGCCGGGCCTGGGAAACCAACTCTGGGTCCGCTCCAGGGGCCTGGGCTGGCTTTGAGAACCTCCCTGGGGATTTGTTGTATTCTGAGGACTCATGTCATTGACGAGGGGCATGACTTTGGTACTGATCTCTCTCTCTCCTTTTTTTTTTTTTTTTTTGAGCATCAACTTAGACAATATTTATTTAAATAAAATGGAACCGTTTGCAATTCTCCCAAGTACATATAGACCAGGGAGCGCCTGAGGTGACTAATGGAGGTCAGGTGAGCGTTCCTGTCACTGGCTCCGTGACTTACACTCGGCTCACACTGCAGCCAACGTGATGGTTCTGACAGCTTCACGGCTCCAAATTGTTTTTATTTTTAGTCTTAAATTGGTGACTGTGTACTCAGGAGGGTCTAACATTTACAAACCTGAAGCACATGGAGCACTAAAGGTGAATAAAACAAGTTAATGAGGACCATACATTCTCAAGGGGATCATCCCCAGGTCTGGGGGTTCTGTTCATGATTAAAGTGCTTCTGTAGTACATCAAGATGTGGCTGATATTTCGGGACGCCTGGGTGGCTCAGTTGGTTAAGCGGCTGCCTTCGGCTCGGGTCATGATCCCAGCGTCCTGGGATCGAGTCCCGCATCGGGCTCCTTGCTCAGCGGGGAGCCTGCTCTCCCTCTGCCTCTGCCTGCCACTCTGCCTGCCTGTGCTCGCTCGCTCTCTCTCCCTCTCTCTCTGACAAATAAATAAATTTAAAAAAAAAAGATGTGGCTGATATTTCAAAACCATTCTTTCAAAAGGAAAACTATCATATCTACTTTGTCTAAACATTATAATAAAAATTAGTAATGCTTCTAACAGATTTTTTTTAAGATTTTTGTTAGAGAGAGAGTGAGGGAGAGAGAGCTCCCGCAGAGGGAGAGGGAGAGAAGCAGACTCCTGCTGAGCTGGGAGCCTGACTTGGGGCTTGGTCTCCTGACCCTGTGATCATGATCTGCGTCAAAATCAAGAGTTGGCCACTTCATCGACTGGGCCACCCAGGCGCCCCTCAATCGATCATTTCTTGAGAAGTGCTTAGTAATATCTGTTTGATGACTCTCATCACTTCATCTAAATAAAAAGCACGAGATTATTTTTAATGTTGACTTTTTTCACTCAAAGTCAAGACCTGTGCATGTTATAATGATGTGCTCATTTTTTGAAACTGTCACACTTTAATTAAATTTTAGTTTACATGTTATTATATATTGAACTCCAGGATTTCACCTGTGTTTTTTAAAAAAGTATTTGTTTGCACACCATTTTTTTTTTTAGTAATTAACATAAAACATACAAATTGTGAGGGGAGGAGAAGGATGTGGTTATTTGTAGATAAGTTTGAGGTGTCAGTGAGCATCAGATACTCAGGGAACAGATAAATTGAGATTGGAGATGCAGTAGACATAGAGAATTGAAGTAAGTTATACACGAGTGTGATAGTTCGAGCCATGAGAGAGAATGAGATCGCTGAGGGAAGGGAGGTAGATAAATAGACAGGACCTGGGAAGATACCGACTTTTAGGGGTGTATCAGAGGGAGGAACACTGGGATTTGGGTATACTAGAAGCCGAGGAGGAGTCAGTGTTTAGTGCTGCTGAGGCTTGTGGTGTTGCAGTGTGAATTGAGAAAAATCCATTGGATTTATTAGCAAATGAGATTTACTTTTTAAAAAAAAAAATTTATTTTTTATTAACATGTAATGTATTATTAGCTCCAAGGGTACAGGTCTGTGAATCACCAAGTTTACACACTTCACAGCATTCACCATAGCACATACCCTCCCCAGTGTCCATAACCCACTCACCCTCTCCCTCCCCCCTCCCCGCAGCAACCCTCAGTTTGTTTTGTGAGATTAAGAGTCTCGGATGGTTTGTCTCCCTCCCAGTCCCATCTTGTTTCATTTTTCCTTCCCTACCCACCAAACCCCCCACGTTCCCTCTCAAATTCCTCTTATCAGGGAGATCATATGATAATTGTCTTTCTCTGATTGACTTATTTTGCTCAGCATAATACCCTCTAGTTCCATCCACGTCCTTGCAAATGGAAAGATTTCATTCTTTTGATGGCTGCATAGTATTCCACTGTGTGTATACATCACATCTTTATCCATTCATCTGTTGATGGACATCTAGGTTCTTTCCATAGTTTGGCTATTGTGGACATTGCTGCTATGACCATTCAGGTGCATGTGCCCCTTCGGATCACTACGTTTGTATCTCTAGGGTCAGTTGCCAGGTCGTAGCATAGTTCTATCTTCAACTTTTTGAGGAACCTCCATGCTATTTTCCAGAGTGGCTGCACCAGCTTACATTCCCACTGACAGTGTAGGAGGGTTCCCCTTTCTCCGCATCCTCGCCAGCATCTGTGATGAGGGTTCCTGCACCAGATTCTTAGATACTAAGTAGAGAGTTCCTGGGGTGGCTAAAGCCACAGGTAGACGGATTTGAGAGACATTTGACATGTGCGACCTTGTGTGACAGCGTAGCAAGAGCATAACTGAGAAATGGGAATAAGTCAGATATTCAAGATGCAGGCATAAGGTTCAAACATAATAATGTAGAAGCATGGAAGAGGAGCAGATACTGGTTGACTGAGTTTCTGTTGTCTGTAGGTCTAATGCTCTTTCCCTCTCAGCAATCCTTCTAGTTAGTATAAACTTTGGTTTAACTTTGAATATATAATCTCATCATTTTTCTTGGTTGTTCAGTATACTAAGGTGATATCAGCAAATGCATTTGAGCATACAAAAGAACCTGGCAGTTAATCCATCTCTTTTGGCAACACATTTCATCAATGTTTTGCCCCCTAGATGCCCCCATAAAATGTAAGTTGCCTTGTTTATTGTCCGTGACCGGCCGCAGTGGTCTTGGGTTCAACTGGATATTCACGCTCAAGACCTGACAGGCCATACCTGGTGCTCTCTCTTTCCCCTTTTTGAAAGATGAGGGATACGAAACACAACACATCCGCATCAGGTGTATTGTTCCCCAATAATAGCTTAGGTTAGTGGAAAGATGATGTGGGCGGGAGCACGTGCCACCCTGACTTAGCTGCTTCCTGCTTCGTGGGAGGCAGGAGCTTTTGTAACAGCACCGGGCATTGCATCCAGCTGCAAAGAACACACGAGTTCCAAGGCGCGTCCCCACTGAGAGAAGGCTTTCTTTATAATCCCTGCCGGACACGTGTAGCCCTACTCAGTGTTTGCTCCATCCAGATGGAGCTCACCACTAGGGGTCAAGTTTACCACACAAAATGTTGCTTAGAAAAAGCTGGCATCCCACCTTTATGAGGTTTCCAGGGAAACAGTACTAGAAGGTTCACCAGAGGTCATTTTTTCATGCTGGAGAAAAGGTTTTGTTAACCCTTTACTCACACTAAGTTATTGACAGAATGTATGGAAAACTTGCGTATCAGTAGCTGTATGATCTATGAAGGACTGTATCAGAGGCACTGTTCATTTTCATTGCCTTTCATAACATCTGGGTCTGCAAGAAGTTGTTTTTACATGCCAGCAGATGGCTCCAGTAATTGTATTTTGCTGATAGTTTTAATACATTTAGGAAATTTTTAAAAAGTCCTTCCATATATTAGGTTTGCTTGTTCCACTTCTTTAAGACCGTAAGATCATAGAAGTGTGTACTCGCTCACTCTCTCTCTGTCAAATAAATAAAATCTTAAAAAAAAAAAAGACAGCATACACACTTCAGAGCAGTTTTTATTCACCTGTCCTTAAAGTTGATTTCCATTTGATATTTCTCCAAATGGGTTGACTTCGATTCTGTCTTCCACGGTTCAAGAATATAAGTTTATGTTTGTTTATCACAAAGTCATTTAGTTAAGGTGACTTTTCAGGACTGCTTTGTGGAAAACTGCAAATTTAATTCTTATTTCTAACCATAAGTGAACTCAAATATGCCATTTTTCTGATATCCCGTCCTAAATATATATATATATATATATATATATATATATCCATGTCCAGTGCTCAGAATACAGTTATGTTTCCTCAGATGTCTAATAAGTTAGGTATATTACTGGATTGTTCATTCAAAAAATATTTTAGTCTTGAATATATGTAAAGTGGTGTACTACCCAGTAGGGAATAGAGTAGTGAAAAAGAGAAAGACAGTTCTTAGCCTTATAGATTTAAGTTCAATATTGTATGTTGAAATTAGAAATTACAGAGCCTGCTTAAAAGGATAATTTTTCTAAGTTTGAATAATTGAAAATTGTAACTCTTTTTTCTATGTATTTGATATATTTGTATATATGAGATAGTGTAGTAGTTTTTGTTTGATTTGAAAATTGGTCAGTTCTTGATTATCCAGGATAAGGGGCCCTTATCAAATTTCTAGATTTGCTTGGTACATTCTGATGTTGATGCTAATTTGAGCAGAACATGCTTAGGAGCATAGTAGTACAGCTAGAAATACTAGTCACAAAAGCTAATACAATTAACATATCTCTATAGCATTTGTAAATGCTTTTTAAATTTCATTTGGTAATGCTGACCGGCCTTATATATAGGCATTTTAAAAATTCTCATTCTACTGAAAAAGAAATTTAGACTGGAAATAAGTGATAAACATAAGATTATTCAGAAAATACATGGTAGAGCAGAATTTAAGTGGATGGAATTTTACTGTGTGTTTTTCCTACTAAATCACCAAATAAGTGGTACTTTGAGTTACTCCTGTCTCTGATAACCATCATAAGCGATTGGCTCTAACCATGACAAAGATAGCAAAATTGTTCACTAAAGAAATTTCTTAAATGGTATCTTATTTCCCAAATAGTGCAATGCTCTAATATGTTTGTATTTTATCCCAAGCCCTGTTAATCCTAATCATTACACACAAAAACAATTTTTATTTTGATGTAAAAAGTTAATGCTGGTGTGTTTTTACATTTCTCCAGTACACCTGTTGGGTACAAATGACCATCATTGATATCACTTATAATTAAAAAATAAAAATTAAATTAAGTAAACAGTAGATGAAAAGTTCAAGTGGGCCACATGTGTTGTTGAGACATATCCGCTGTGTTGAAGGAATATAGAGTAGCTCTGCCTGATCTGAGTGCTGTAAATTGCTGTCAGAGGTCGTAAAGGCATTGATTGATTATTGATCTGCAAAAGTTGTCAGTATTGAATGTAATTGGCTTATTTGGCCGCTATAATGCAACCACTTTCAATCTGGTTTTTAACCAGTTCTTGATATCTGCTGCTCGGGGATTGCTGCTTCTACAATAGTTAAGCTTGAATTTTTGTTTTACCTCACATACCTGCTTTTCTCTGGCTTACCATGGAGCTCATTGTAATAAAACTTGCTACAACTGGGTGGCAGTGTTGATTTCAGAGAAAATTCAGAAAAATGTCCTGTTGTCGGTGTACATTCACAGTCATTTGGATAAGAACTCAAATTTGAAAGTCTGTGTTTCGCGAAATAATAAGACGTGTTTGGTTAGATAATGGTGAAAATCAAATTTGTTAAGTCATCTAACTCATCTTTATAGCCAATCCAATTTAACTTGGTTTTATGATTTTTTTTCAGTGTTTAATTCAGTGAATGAAAATGTCACATTTATTAGCTTATGGAATACAGTAAAATTTAAAAAATCAGTCACTAACATTAAACTTAATAATAACCTCTTTATGATAGTTTTATTAGTGAGTAAAAGAGAATTTAGTATTTTTTTAAGAAGACAATATGCAGTGGGGGAAAGGTCAGTTTCTTCAACAAATGGCGCTGGGAAAACTGGATGTCCACATGCAGAAGAATGAAACTGGACCCTATCTTATACCATAAACAAAAATTAACTCAAAAAGGATTGAGGACTTTTAAGACCTGAAACCATAAAACTCCTAGAGAAAAACCTTGTCATAAGCCCCTGACATCTGTCTTGGCGATGATTTTTGGATCTGTGACACCAAAAGCAGGGGCACCAAAAGCACAAAATAAGTGAGACTGCATCAAACTAAAAAGCTTCTGCCCAACAAAATGAAAAGACAGCCTACTGAGTGAGAGAATATATTTGCAAATTATATATCTGATAAGGGGTTAGTCCCCAAAGTATATAAAGAACTTACACAACTCAATAGCAGCAAAACAAACAGTATGAGTATGAAATGGACAGAGGATCTGAATAGACATTTTTCCAAAGGCATACAGATGGCCAGTAGGTAT
Source organism: Mellivora capensis (assembly GCA_004024625.1). Taxonomy (NCBI): domain Eukaryota; kingdom Metazoa; phylum Chordata; class Mammalia; order Carnivora; family Mustelidae; genus Mellivora; species Mellivora capensis. The sequence continues at coordinate 22,235 of PISX010015196.1, read as the reverse complement.
ATGAAAAGATGTTGAGCATCACTAATTATCAGGGAAATACAAATCAAAAACCACAGTGAGTTATGCCCTCATTATCTGTCAGAATGGCTGTTATCAAAAAGACAAGAAATAAATGTTGGCAATGATACAGAGAAATGGAAACCCTTGTGCCCTTTTGGTGGGAATGTAAATGGTGCAGCCACTATGAAAAATAGTATGGAGGTTCTTCAAAAAGTTAAAAATACAACTACCATATGATCTGGCAATTCTGCTTCTGGCTGTTTATCCAAAACCACTGACTCAAAAAGATGTGTGGACCCACATGTTTATTGCAACATTATTTACAACAGCAAAGATACGGAAACAACCTAAGTGTCCTGTTGATGGATGGATGGATGGATGGATGGGTAAAGAAAATGTGATACATACAGACAATGACAATAAAAAAGAATGAATTCTTAACGGTTGTGACAAAATGGATGGACCTGAGAGCATTGTGCTTCCTGAGCCAAGTCAGAGAAAGACAAGAAAAAACAAACTAACCCCCCTCCCATACCCAAAACAAAAACCCCAAGCCCCAGGTTTATAGACACAGAGGACAGATTGTCGGTTGCCAGAGTCAGGGATGAATGAAAGGGGTGAAGGTGCAACTTCTGGTCACGAAATAAATAGCCATGGGGGTGCAATATGCTGTTTGGCAATTATCATCAATACTGTATTGCATATGTGGAAGTTTTAAGAGGGTGGATCTTAGAAGTGCTCATCACAGGGGGAAAAAAATTTTCCAGTTGTGTATGGTGACAGATGTTAGCTACCTACTGTGGTGATCATTTCCCATATATATAAATATCCTTATTTTGTACACCTGAAAATAATAGTGTTACATGTCAGACCTCAGTACAAAAAAATTTTTTTTCTCAGCCTACCTGGCTCACTGGTGGGCACACGAGGAGCTTTGGAACCGTGCTCATTGGCCTCTGGTCTCTTCTGCCTGAGGAGCTGGGAGCACAGCTGTTGACTTACGCCCCCGAGCCTCCTTTCCCTCATATAAAAATTTGGGAACATGGCATCAGCCTATTTTTCTGTCAAATCAAGGAGAATGCCTTAATTAAAGTTAAGGAAAATTAAGCACTTTTTTAAAAAAGGAGTATAATTTGATAACTATTTGTGTTTCATAAATACAGCAGTGGAAGGAGAGAGGAGACTGATGAGAACAGAAGCAACAAGGGGAATTAGAGCAGCAGTGGGTGGAGCCTTCAGAGGAGTCTCCTAGTAGCATAATTTATTATATCATGGATCTAACTTTTTAAATAATGTATCTTGAATTACTGATTCTTTCTCTCTCTCTCTCTCTTTAGGATACTTACGGAGAGTGGCCATGGAAAAGTCCTGGATGCTGTGGAACTTTGTTGAAAGATGGCTAATAGCCTTGGCTTCCTGGTCTTGGGCTCTTTGCCGTATTTCTCTTTTACCTTTGATCGTGACTTTTCATCTGTACGGAGGCATTATCTTACTTTTGTTAATATTTGTGTCAATAGCAGGTATTCTGTATAAATTCCAGGATGTATTGCTTTACTTTCCAGAGCAGCCATCTTCTTCACGCCTTTATGTTCCCATGCCCACTGGTATTCCCCATGAAAACATTTTCATCAGAACCAAAGATGGAGTGCGTCTAAATCTTATTTTGATAAGATACACCGGAGACAATTCGCCCTATTCCCCAACTATAATTTATTTTCACGGGAATGCAGGCAACATAGGTCACAGGTTACCGAATGCGTTGCTTATGTTGGTTAACCTCAAAGTCAATCTTTTGCTTGTTGATTATCGAGGCTATGGGAAAAGCGAAGGAGAAGCCAGTGAAGAAGGACTCTACTTGGACTCTGAGGCTGTCCTAGACTATGTGATGACTAGACCTGACCTTGACAAGACAAAAATTTTCCTTTTTGGCCGTTCCTTGGGAGGAGCCGTGGCTATTCACTTGGCCTCTGAAAATTCACACAGGATTTCAGCCATTATGGTAGAGAACACGTTTCTAAGCATACCGCATATGGCCAGCACTTTATTTTCCTTCTTTCCGATGCGTTACCTTCCTTTATGGTGCTACAAAAATAAATTCTTGTCCTACAGAAAAATCTCTCAGTGCAGAATGCCTTCTCTTTTCATCTCTGGACTCTCTGACCAGTTAATTCCTCCAGTGATGATGAAGCAACTCTATGAGCTCTCCCCGTCTCGGACTAAGAGATTGGCCATTTTTCCTGACGGGACTCACAATGACACGTGGCAGTGCCAGGGCTACTTTCCTGCTCTCGAACAGTTCATCAGAGAAGTCCTCAAAAGTCATTCTCCAGAAGAAATGGCAAAAACTTCCTCTAACGTAACAATCATCTAATGTTGTTCCTTTTGATTCATGCACTGTATTTTAATTTGTGCAGAATGATAAAGAATGTTCCTTCCTAGAAGTGTGTTATGTCTGTACTTGTCTGAAGAGTGACATTAAACTTTGAAAGGACTTCAGTGCTCCTCTGAGATGATCCAAATAGTTTTTTACATTTGAAGAACTAGAATTCTTGGGATTCTTTCATACATTTTCATCCAACCTTTCAATGTGGTTATGTATCCATACCTTTAGTTTAATATGGCAGTGTAATAGCATATTGTATTCAAAAGTTTCTTGTTGCCTAAGTGGTGTGCCCTTTGTGACACTCGGGTTAATGGCGGGGTGCGGAAGGAGAGTCGTAAACGAGAAACCTTTGAGTATTCTGCCTTTAGTAAATACTGGGACAATCATGGTAAGCAAACGTAGTCTGTTAACTGCATTCTTCCCCTTAACAGTTAAAATGAAATGCATGATGGTATTTTATTCCTTGAATTATGCAATGCAATGTTTTTAATGTAAATACTACCGGTCGTATACCGATGTATATGGTAACCTGGGTCATATCTATTTTTATGTAAACTCTATTTTGGTCTTGGCAAGAAGTGAAATTGAGGCCTGTGTGCAGGTTGCCATTGACTTTTGCTCTGGTGAATGCTGAGATCCAGCTTTTTCTTACAAATAAATGGGACCCCATTTTTTCAATATAAATGTACCGTGTTTTGTTAGGTACAGTCTGGATCATGGCATGTAAAAATAGAAACTTAGAATTTTACTGCAGCTTTGATGTGCATATTTGAACTTTTTAACATTTGTAATTTTGGTGGCAAAGAGAATTTTAGCTTCTGTCAGTTTTGTACATCTACAGCTAAACCACTAATAGCAGTCATAATGACAATTAGAACTTGTTTAAGAATTAAATTAGCAAGTCTTACATTACATGATTGTACATACTATTTTACAGAAATTCCCACATTTGATTTTTTAAGTCCAGTATCTAGGTATATCTAGCCCACTAAAGTCAAGGTATCATTTATTGGACTTTCTGAAAATAAAAGTTACAAAAACAAAAGCAAAAAAGCTGTTCTTTGGTTTAATGTTCCAGTTGTTACGATAGCATTGAACGACAGTGTCAGGAAGTCTTATTTATTTCTCTCCTACATGTAGGAATGTGGGAGTGAAGGAACTATAGAACTTTTTCTTACAGAACCTACTACCAGATCTAACAATTAAGTGGCTATAAGTGAGAACTAGCATTTAGACATATAGAAGAGTAAGAAAAATCTTACTTAAAAAAAAAAAAAAGAGCCTCTTTAAACTTGCAGGATTTACCTTAAAAAATATAAGCTATGAGGTATTATTGTGCTAAGTTGTTTCAAGTCGTCCTCAAAAATTAGGTGTAATTGAGCTCTGTCCATTACATTAAGTCAGCTTTAACATACCATATTTTGAATATTTCAGCTATATTTATTGGGTTTGTGCAAGTAGCTAGAGCAGAGAAATAGTGGGTCAACGTTCTTGACCTTAATTATAAAATCTTTCCATGGAGATAGGGCTAGAAATACTTTCGCCAAATAGCATTCTTACTCACTTTATGTCAGTATTTAGAAAAAAATACATTCTAGCGAGTATGATTGCTAAAGGACGCTGTTTTTCTATAAATTATTGTTAGAAAGTCGTGCTTTTTTAAAAAGTTGGTAATCCATATCGTGGAAGGTGTATTTTTATGTATAAATTCACCACGATTAAAGGATACTTTTCATCTTGTCAATCATTGCTATGTAGAATGACTACCCTAAATAGTAGTAGAGTAAAAAGAAAAGAGTTAATACGACAAATGTAGTGCCCTTAGACGTGAGCTTACTTGGCTCACCCTAGACTTGTATCATTCTTTGAAGCTTACAGAGCACCTCTCTGTGTGTTCCTGTGATGAGTCAGTCTCCTGCTTGGGGAGGGCTGATGGACTTCAGTTGTAAATATTATGCTGATGAAGTATAAAAGCTTTTTCTTCATCGGTGGTTTGTTCTTATGCTGCTTTTGTTTGTTTCCTTTTTTAGGGTTTACAAAGATTTGTTTTTGTTTCTCTTTTCCCTAAAGCCAGGATTTCAAAAGTCCTAACGTACTTGTGGCCACCCCCACCTTCATTCCCTTGGGATTAAGGGGAGTTTCTTCCTTCAGCAGAGGCAGAGGGAAGAGTGTTTTTTGGGTTGTAGTACATCTTGCTTTCCTGGCTTCTGTATTTGAGATTTCCTTAGATGGGGAGAGGGGGCCCATGAAGCCCATGGCATCATTTTTTCGAAACATATCTAATTTTGTGGCCAGAACAGATTGTCTTATTCAGACGTGAATTCTTCATGGGTCACTCCTTCATTTGGACCCATGTCTTAGTGGGAATAGAAGTGTTTCTGCCTTGTGTATTAATTTCTGGCTTGTTTTGGGAGAGCAGCTGTAAGAGATGAGGAATGAATTTTAAGTTATTAAGCTACTATAATTTTGGAAATCCTAGAATGATTTTAAATATGGCAAAATACAAATTGTATTTAGATCAAAATTCATGATTTTAAAAGGGATTGTTGGGAGAGGGGTGAATGGCAAAAAGAATACTAAAAAGGATTTGCAAAAGATGGGGAGAAAAAATTTGTGACAGGCAAAAGGTAAAAGATACTAGATGAATAGAACTAGCTGGAAAGGGAATGTGATCTGGTACTTGAGTGTAGGTCCAGGAAATGATTAACTGAAGAGATTGGCAAAAAGGGCACCTAATAGTGCAGGACAGGACATTTGTACGCAAGGCGTCTCTAACCAAGAAAGTGACGAGAGCACCTGATGTTGCACATAACTTTGTAAGATTGATATTTCTACTGAAATGTTATTTTCGGTTTTTTTTACTGGGCGATTTAAGCTTATTTTTTCATGATGAGCTGTGGAGACTTGGTAATTACCCAGTTTCCAGCTTTGGCAATATGTCAGTTACATTCTTTTGTTGAGAATTCATACCACCAGATGCTTTATTTTCATCTTTTATTTTTGTAAGATTCAGTTTGAGGTGGAAATAGGTTTGGTCAAATTACAGAATGAAGGCAATGTTCAGCTTTATATAAATATTCTCACAATCTCAGTTTAAGGGCAGTTTTTAGCATTGAGTCCCTTTCTTCCTTAAGGTTGGGAAGAAATAAGGTAAACTTCTACCTAGGATGTCACAGAAGTCACTTTTAAAATTAGATCATGATTGAGATATACTGAACTCTTGCACTGACCTCCCCCCTCTCCGTTTTTCCTATTATGTTTGACAAAATAATGAAGAAGAAAAAAAAAAACTGTGAGAAATATTCGTTATAATGCTTTCAGATTATCCACTTAAATTTATGTATTTTCATATCACTCAGGTAAAGTTGGAAATGACAAAGCACAGACATCTATTTTTTAAATCAGTAGGGTAGAAAATGAAAAGCACTTCTGTTTATTTATATTACCATATATGCACATCATCTAAGCTAATCAGAAATAATATATTCATTTGTATTGCAAAATGAATGCATTCATCCTAACTAGAGTCAACATGTTTTTGCCAAAAGGCACAAATATACCTCCATTTATATTTTGTATCTAAAAATGTAGTTTAAAAATAGGACTACGTATAAGAGACACTTTTTACAAAAAGTGCCATATACACATAATGTAACAGGGATGAGTGTGTGATGTTCAACATGATTTATGACAGTTTCTGTCAGTGCAGTGAATACTGAAAAGTCAAGTTGTTTTCGACTTATTCAAGTATATCCAGGATAAAATAAATTAACCCAGTTTCATGATGTAAATCATATTTTTGTTATTTGCCATATTTTATTTGAAGCAGTAATACAGTTTTATAATTCAGATTTGAATGTTACCGTACACGATGTGCTAGCCATGGCAAGCAAACATTTACATTTGTTTTTTTTACAATAAATTTCTTTTAGAATATACTTTCTATTTTTCTGTACTGACATATGCAATAAATTGATAACATTAAAAGTTTGATTAATGTCTTAAGATAGTTTGTATTCAGTCTTTTTTTCCCCCCAGTTTCTATTAACCTAAACTATATGGTAGGACATTAAGGTTTCCCAAGGGTTAAATAAAATTTCTGAATTCATATGGAAATTAATGAATTTTTATTGTTGTAATGGTATGGACGATAAGTAGAAGTGAGATTTATATTCTCTTCATATTATCTTCCCACAGAAGACATTTAATGTAGGCTCATTGTAAATATTTTTTTTTCAAAGATTTATTTTTATTTATTTTATTTATTTTTTATAAACATATAATGTATTTTTATTTCATTTCTTTTCAGCGTAACAGAATTCATAGTTTTACAACACACCCAGTGCTCCATGCAATGCGTGCCCTCCACAATACCCACCACCTGGCAGAGATTTTTTTTTTAAGATTTTATTTATTTGACAGAGTCAGAGACAGAGACAGAGAGCACAAGCAGGGGGAAGGGCAGAGGGAGAAGCAGGCTTCGCGGGGAGCAAGGAGCCCCATGTGGGGCTCAGTCCCAGCACCCTGGGGTCGTGACCTGAGCTGAAGGCAGATGTTTCACAGGCCGAGCCACCCAGGTGCCCCATGAATACTGAATATTGATTGAATAGGCCCCAAAGCATTAGATGAGTTAAATGAATCTAGGAATGAGTACATTTTAACTACTGATAGTCCTATTGCCTTCAGATCTCGTGAAGTGCTTTCTCACGGAATTCTGGTCTTTTTTCCTCCCTTACTATGGAGTCGGTGGTTTAGGACGACATAAAGTGGCCTGATATGCATTCAGTCTTTAAGAGTCAGTAGCTTGGTTTCTCTGACAAGAAACTCACATGCTTCAGTAGTGTCAGAACCAGCTGGATGATACGGAATGTATGACAGGCCATTTTAAAGGGCCCCTACAAGTGGGGGTGAGGAGATCCCTTATCGGAGGCCACTATTCGATGCCTTATCGGAGATCCCTTATCGGAGGCCACCATTCTATTGCAGATGCGGTGGGAGAGGTGATCCCCCGTGTACTTTCCTCAAAGACTGCTAACCTGAATCCGAAGAGAAAGTAGTTTTTTTAACTACTCGTTCTTATTTCCAAAAAAGATATTTTCACAGTCCTATTTCCCAACTCTCGCTTTACATCCTGTGACATGCTGAAAGTCATGAGCAGTTGGATCCGGTTAAAGAATGTAACAGTTACCTTATTAAGGAAAAAAGGGAAAGACATTTTCTAAACACCTACAAGTTAAGACCTGCGTGTAGGGCGTGTTAATGATCACGGGATCCCCGTAACAAAGCTTTGAGTAAATCTGCTCAAGAGTGATTTACTTGTTAGGAAGGCTTCCAAAAAATTGGCCACAGATCAAAAATTAGGAATGTTACACAATAAGCCACATTTTCCCAGACCATTTATATGTGTTTCTGTGGAAGATCTAGAAGTTAACCTTATTAAGACTTCTCATTCTCTCTCTCAGCCCTTGATAGATAAGCAAAGCTCAAAAGGAGTAGGGACATCCATCTCCATGTTGTACAACAGATGCTTTTGAAACAGATCTCACTGTTTATTTTCCCGGTCCCACCATAGTGGTCCCTGACATTATAATAGCTAGCACTTTTACTGAATGATTGTGACATACCAAGTATTGTTCTGACTCCTTTTTGACATTTAATTCTTGATCACTAAATAGTGAACTGGTTTCTAACTTGGCCGATCTCACTCCTGATCTTTGTCCTTTTCTAACTTGCAAAAACAACTCCACACCTTTCCCTATCAAAGGGCACTTTGTGACTGTGTTTCTCATTAGATTAGACTTCTTGGTCTATAGGATCCTTCACAAGGTAATCTTAACCTTCTTCTAAAAAGTGGCTACTCCTCTTTCATGAATCAAACTCATTTCCCTCCAATGCGTTTACTTACGCCCTGTGCGTCAACCTCTACATCGAATGTCCTTTCACCTCGCTGGGCTCCCACACCCATAACCCAAATGCACTGTAGCTCTAGGCATAGTGTCTCCGCTTTCTGAAGATTATGGCACTCACTGCCTTAAAGTTTGGTACTTGATTATATTCAGTTCGGTTCTTTATTAACACACTGTCTCATTTTCCCTTACATGTCTTGGCTTCGCCGTAAATCAAGGTGTGGCAGGCTGCCATGTGATTTCTTTCTGTCTGACATAGCGCCTAGCACAGCGCTAAGCACCTTGTAGTGCTAAGTGTGTTTTCCGTGTGGCGTGTGCTCGCTGAAATTGGTCCATGCTTTTCCTTCTCTAAGAACGAAGGAATTCGTTCTAATTGCCTGCTCCAAAGGCAATTAATGTAACACTGTATATTTCTTAAAGGTTTAGATCTAGAATAGCAACAAGTGAAGGTAAACACACATACACACACACGCGCGTGCATGCACACGCACACACACACACACCCTAGCCAGTAATTAAAGTAGAAACATCAGAAGCTGCCTGTGTGATTAGATCACCCTTCAGAGGTGGGCAGGGGAGCGATTATCAGGACCTGTGACACTTGCAGGATCTAACTTCAGCTGAGAAGAGGAAAGGGACAAAGATGAAAACACACTTACAAAGAGACCGCACGGAAGGAGGGTATAGAACAGAGATCAGACGTGATCGCTAAGCTTGGCAGTAAACAGAGCTGATCTAGGGTAAGAAGGACGGGCCGCTGAGTTAGCAGGCACACTAGTGGGAGGCCCCAGGACCCCTTGTCATGGGGTCTCTCCTCTGGGTGATAGAGATTATGCCCCAGTTCTATTATCTTCCATTTATTTTTAATCATGTACCTGTAATTCACTTTTTAAAAATCTATCACGATCCCTATAGTCATTTTTGTTAACCAGTAAGATATGCACTTAATGTGGCATATTGGTATTTTTTGTGGCCTTAATCCCAGGACGTATTCCTTGATATTTTAGGAGTTCGAGTCTCCTCTGTAGCGGTCCTGCAGGCTGGCATCTGAACACCGGACTGACTGGGTTAGGGGAGAGCCCAGGGGCAAGTTCAGTATCTCTGGAGCCAGTTGGTAAACAGTTGTCATTCTCACTTAAAGCAGACCTGAAGTTGAATGACAACTGTTGTAGTATTGCTAAAATCCCTTCCAGTCTTGTACTGCATTTCACCATTTTCTGTTATTTGGGCTTCCAGCATTTTTGTTGTTAATGTGAATTACAGACACACAAACATCAAGCAGATTAAACTTGGTAAAGATGGGCACAGTTCTTCTCATCTCTCCTTATTGCCTTAGACACATAGCTGGAATTCAGTAAGTACCAGATGAGGGAAAAATATCCCTTGGGTATAGCAAATACTCCAATATATGATGATATCGATGGAAAATATATGCCGGTACGGTGCACTTCAGAGACATTATCTGCGAGAGCAGAGGCCCCCAGAACTTTCAGGAGTCTCTGTATCCGTGTGTCCTCTCAAAAGCTTGTAAAGGCTGCCGCGTGCACTCGGCAGTTAAGCTAGGTAGTGAAGTTGAGTACGAAGATCATAGCCGCGTGCAAGTGATGTTTTCATGACTGAAACACCGAAAGGTTCATGCAGGTGGCATACATGTGACATACTTCATTAACTAGAATACCAGGTAGTTGGGATAGGTGGCTAATGATGTTTTATAGTTTTTTTTCCATTAAGAAAATAGAAACTTTTCTTGAGGGGCGATTTAAGCATCTCCTATACTCTTGAAGAATTGTAGGTTCTAGGCAGTCTTCCTGTAGGTCCTAGTAGAATCATCCTGTGAAGACCGGTTTTGCTCAGTTTGACCTCGTATTTGGTGTATGTATTTTGCATACCTTAATTACTTGCCTTCCATTTTCCAAGGGGGAGCTAATCTAAATATAAGCCATTTGTGTTCTAATACATAATTTGTTTCCCTTATTAGAATAATTGTTGCTTAGAGTCTAAAATGTAAGAAAAGATATTAATGAGTAACTCATTGCCCTTTAATTTTTATTTTTTATGAGTAGAAGTGGAAGAGAAAGGCCGAGGGCAAGTCTGCCTGAGGAATGGTTCATAAGAAGGTCACTTTAGTAAAGTGTGTTCTTATCTCCTACTGAGCTTTGAGAAAATGCAGAGGAAGAATGATCCTGACATGTGAGAAAAGTACACACTTATATTATAATGTGGCACAGAAAATAGCCCTCTTTTTTTTTTTTTATTTACTTTCCTCAAAATTAAAGAGCCCTATGGCATCATGGTGAATTCCCCCTTCCTACTGAAGCTCTCACTCCTTCCTCTGGAGATATTAGTCTTTCAAGTCTGCATTCCCCCTTTCTTTATTCTCTACCCACCCTTTCATTATGTTGTTGTTAACAATCACAAATTTACAGAAGTTGAAGGTACAGTAAAAGAATTTTTAAGGAAACATTTGAAAGTTCATCTCCAAGCTGATGCCCCATAACTCTGAATATTTTCATGTGTTTTTGCTGAACAGGTTCTCCTGCACACATACTCATAATGCAACTATTAAAAACAAGAAATCAACAAAGTAGATTACCTGATTCTCAGATCCCATGTATCCCAGTATCATTTATGGAAAAAACATCTTATGAATATAGGTGCAAAAACCCTCAACAAGATAATAGCAAACTGAAAATAGCAAAATATGAGAGAATTATGGATCACAACCAAGTTAACTTTTGTCACAAGAATGCAAGATTAGTTTAAAATCTTAATTAATGCAGGGGCACCTGGGTGGCTCAGTTGGTTAAGTGTCTGCCTTTGGCTCAGATCATGATCCCAGAGTCCTGGGATCAAGCCCTGAGTCAGGCTCCCTGCTCAGCAGGAAGCCTGCTTCTCCCATTCTCTCTGTTTGCCACTCTGCCTGCTTGTGCTCTCTCTCTGCCAAATAAATCAATAAAATCTTTAAAAAACAAAAAAATCCGAATTAATGCAATACTATATATATATATCTATCTATCTGCTTGGGCTGCCATAACAGAATGCAGACTTGTGGCTTAAACAACAGAGACTTACTTTCTCGCAGGCTAGAGGTTCATGATCAAGAAGCCAGCAAATTTGGTTTCTGGTAAGAGCTCTCTTCCTGGCCTGTAGATGGCCTCCTTCTTGATGTGTCTTCACATGGCCTTTCTTCTGTGAGTAGATGGAAAGAGATCACTTCTTCTTCTTATGAGGACACCAGTTATCAAGTTAGAGTACCATGATTACGACCATATTTTATTTTATTCCTTTAAGGGTTTTTTTTTTTTTCTCATAAGAGGGAAAGTGTTGGGAAGGGCCAGAGGGAGAGAGAGAATCTTAAGCAGGCTCCATGCCCTGCACAGAGCCTGACACAGGGCTTGATCTCACAACTCTGAGATCACGACCTGAGCTGAAATTAGGAGTCGGCCACTTAACCCACTGGGTCACCGAGGTTCTCCACTAGCCTTATGTCTCCCAATACAGTCACACTGAGGGTTAGCGACTCAGCATAGGTATTTCTGGAGGACGCAGTTTAGCCCATAACACTATAGGAACAGAAGAAAGCATTTGACAATATCCAACACACCATCTTGATGAAAAACACTCAACAAACTAGGAATAGAGGGAAACCTAAGCCCGTAGTGAGCATTTACAAAATACTTGTGGTTAGCATCATACTTAAAGGTGAAAGACTGGAAGCCTTCCTCCTTAAGATCAGGAACAGAACAAGGATACATACTCTTGCCACTTCTATTCAACTTTATAACAGAGGTTTTATGCAGACCAATTAGGCAAGAAAATAAAATAAAAATCAGGCAGGTCAAAAAAGAAGAAGTGAAACTATTGGTGAAATGATTTCTATGTAGAAAATCCTAAGGAATCCACAAAAATAAGAACTAATAAATGAGTTCAGCAAGGTTTCAGGATTCAAGATCAAGTAGAAAAATCAATTTTATATCAATGCACTATTAATAAATAATCCAAACATGATAGTGTTTTGGGTTGGGTTGTATATTCCCCCCAAAACTGATTTTTGACACATGTACCAAGATTATTGAGAGGACAATCTTTTTAACAAATGGATGTGTAGACTGGATATCCACATGCAGATGAATAATTTGGATTCCTACATCATACCATAGAGCAAATCAAAATGGAACAAAAATCTAGAAGAAAACATAACCACAATCTTTGTGAGCTTGGGTTAGGCAATGGTTTCTCAGGTATGACATCAAAACCAAGTAGCAAAAGAAAAAAAAAAACAGAAATTGAGTTTGATAAAAAAGTTTTTTTAAACTGTGCTTCAAGGAGTATTATCAAGAAAATGAAAAAAACAACACACATAGTGATAGAAAATATGTAGACATCAAAATCTGATAAGGGACTTGTCTCTAGCATATGCAACAATATGGAAAAAAAAACAACAAACCCAAACAACAATATAAAAACAACCTCATTTTAAAATGGACAAAAGACTAGAAAACGTTCTCCGAAGAAGAATACAGGTGGCCAGTAAGCACATAAAAAGATGTTCAGTGTCACTAGCGGTAAGGGAGATGTGAATCAAAACTACAGTAAGACAGTACTTCACACCCACTGGGACGGACATAATCAAAGATGGTGACAGCAAGCGTCAGCGAGAATGTGGAGAAATTGCGAACACTCACATTGCTTGTGGGAATGTGAAATGGAGGAGACACTTTGGAAAACAGTCTAGCAGTTAAATAATGTTAAAGAGGGAGTTAACCTGTGACCGGTTTTCCACTCCTGGGTATATATCTGAGAGGATTGAAAATACATGTTCATGCAAAAACTTGATGGTACGTGATTGTTCACTGAAGCATTATTCATAACAGCAAAACAGGGGGAACCTGTCCACATAGCCATTAAGTGATAATTAAATAAGTAAAATGTGATGTATCCCTACAGTGAAGGTACCGTTATTCTATAATAAAAAGGAAGTACTCTTAGATGCTACGACGTGAAGGAACCTTGAAAACATGCAAAGGGAAAGAAGTGAGTCACAAGAGACAATGTACAGTTGGCCACTGAACAATACAGGTTTAAACTGAAGTGAACACGGATTTTTTAAAAATGTAAACACAGTATAATACTGTATATGTATTTTCTCTAATGATTTTCTTCCTCTAGTTTTATTATAAGAATATAGTATATAATACATATAACCTACAAAATATATATTAATTGACTGTTGTCTTTTGGTCAACAGTAGGCTATTGGTAGTTAAGTTTTGGGGGAGTCAGAAGTTATATATGAATGTTCAACTCTGTGGAAGGTCAGCAGGCCTAACCTCCTTGTTGACGGTTCCACTGTACTATGTAATCACCAGTCATTAGCAGGGTCCAAAGGAGGCAGCTCTACTGAGTCGGAGTAGGAGACTCCGACTTCTCCTTCCGGAGAAGGAGACTAATGTCTGTCCAAAAGGGGGTACTGAGGGGACTTGAAGAGTGACTCATGAGTTTCTTCTGGGTGTAGTGGAAATATTCTAAAATAGATTATTATCTGTCTGTATCTCAACTATGCAAAAATGCTGCAAATCATTGAATTGCACCTTTAAATGGGTGAGTAGTGGTGCATGTTAATATCTCAGTAAAGCTGTTATAATGGGGGAGATCATTCAGGAAGAGTCTAAGTAGAAAGCTTGGGTTCAAAGGATAGTGTTGGATCTGGAGAGAACCGGATGGATTCAAGACACCCTTGGGAGGAAGCTGACGGGGAGGAGAATACAGAACCGATAGTTCTGGGTCTCTGCCTTTAGCACCTGGATGATTAGGAGAGCACAGGAAAGTTTTGACAGAAATACCAGGAGGTCAGCTTAACTTTATAATGAGTATGAAGTGCCTATAAAACAAAATAACGAGCATTTTTCATTCTTTTCACTGCCCAGCACCCGTCCTTTGCTTTGGTAGTTCTATCTGACCTGTCGGAGCTGGTCTCCCAGTGTGGGACGCTCCTCTCACAGCAAAGAAGCAGGCTCTGTACGTGACCCAGACTTCGTCGACCAGACACACTTGCTCCAGACTTGGAGGCGGAGAGCAGTGACGTGGCAGAGGAAGGCCATGGACAACACCCATGGGCAGGGGCAGAGAGCAGCCAGGTGCGGGTTTCCGAGCCTCCTGCCCCTGTGGGCGAGCCGACGGTGCAGCATGCCGAAGGATCTGGGCCGGGGCCACAGCAGTGGTATTTTTATGGGCCCATTTCTGTATCGTGATGGGGAGAGGATATATGGGAATTGAGCCCCCAAGCATAATTCTCTAGTTCTTTACAAAGATGCTGGAAGTTACCCCGAGTCTGTTCAGTGAAGTCCTTTTCTATTTAATTAGCTAGAGATGGTTTTTGTCACTTGCCGCTAAGAGCGACCTGAGGGATGGGATATCTGAGAGGGCATTAAGGTTTGGGGGCGAGATCTGAAGATGGGCACTGAGGCGGCCATCCGTGGTTACCACATGAATGGACAGGGCACGGCAATGTGAATGCACTTAATGTGATCGAAAAAGCAGATAAAGTGGTCAGCTCTAGGGTATGTGTGTTCTGGTGCAGTAAAGAGAGAGAGAGAGAGAGAGAGAGAATGTTGAGGGCAAGAGTCTGAAAGGGAAGGAGGAACCTAGGACCTAACCTGAGGAACTTGAACATTTAAAGGCTAGGAGGACAGAAGAGAAAGAGAGGGAGATGCTTTATTGGAGTCTTTGCAGAGTAGCCGGCACTTGACAGTTTAGAACAAGGTTTGTTCAAATGGGAATGAATGAATGAATGAATGAGCTTCACGCCCAGCTTGAGAGCTGCGGAGGTTGGAGATTGCTGAGCACTGATTGCTTGTGCAAATACACACGGGTTATAAAAGTCGGTACGTAGCATGGTGGTGAAAAAGATTAGCAAATCGGTGTCACAGCAACAAATGGCTCCTTTTATGAGAGTGCAGAGTCCACAGGAACTCAAGGGGAGAAGGAGACTCTCAGCCCCGTCCTGCTGACTCCGTGTGTCCCAGGAAGCCGGGCAGCACCTGTGAAATACTTTGGCTAACAGTCTTCCCTGAAAACACACACTCTAACTCAGTGTATTGTGTGTCCAGTAAGATTTATTCATGAATTTAGGTCATTATTAACAACCTTCATTACTACTGGACTACCACACCTTTATTTAATTAATAATGCCAGCTCCTTTATGGTGACCATAAAGATGATATCCAAGTTAATTCTTATGTTTTCTTTTTCTCCTTAGCTGGATACATAGGGGGTGGCAGAAACAAGCATATTCAGATAAAGTGTAAGAAAGAGAGAGATGGTGGCATTTATGTTTGGACTCTCCGGTACCTTGAAATTTTTTTTGTTTGGAAGTATAACCAGGCGTTTGAAGTGTCGCTCGATCAAGGTACTGTGTACTCCAGTACAGACTGTCCCCTGCTGTGGTCAGAGACCGGGGAGCGCAGGGAGGTTCCCTGGCCTTTCCGTCTTGTTCCACTCACTGCTCTGTATTTCGGTACCATTCTTATTGACTCTTTGGAGTTTGAAAATCTTTTAGTGCAAATCCTCAATTTTTTTTTTGAGAATTTTTGACAGTTCTAATTCATTTGCATTTCCCTAAACATATTGAAATCAGCATGTTACTTTCTAAAAAGAAAAAGCCTGGGGTGCCTGGGTGGCTCAGTGGGTTAAAACCTCTGCCTTTGGCTCAGGTCATGATCCTGGAGTCCTGGGATCGAGCCCCACATCGGGTTCTCTGCTCGGCGGGGAGCCTGCTTCCCGCCCCCCCCGCCTGCCTCTCTGCCTGCTTGTGATCTCTGTCTGTCGAATGAATGGATAGAATCTTTAAAAAAAAAAAAAAAGAAGAAGAAGAAAAGAAAAAGCCTGTAAGTTGATGAACTGTTTATCAATTTGAGTCACATTAATATCCCGGCAATATTCATCTTTAGGCTTTAGGTTCTCTCAGCATCCTTTTTAAATTTATAATTTATCAGGGCACCTGGGTGGTTCAATTGGAGAAGTGTCTGCCCTCAGCTCAGGTCATGATCCTGGGGTCCTGGGATCGAGTCCCACATCGGGCTCCTTGCATAGGCGGAGTCTGGTTCTCCTTCTGCCTGCTGCTCCCCCTGCTTGTGCTCTCTGACAAATAAATAAATAAGATCTTTTAAAAAAATTATAATTTATCTTTAAATAAAACTTTCGTGTTTCCATCTCTTGGCTTTGTGTTATTTTTGTCATGTATTTTCCCTCTATATAGCTTACACACTTTATAATTATTAGTCATCAGTTAATTATCTTCTTTTAGTGGCAAAAATCACTTAACAGAATTAACTATTTTAATCATTTTTATGTGAGCAGTGAGTAGGGATAGGTACATATACCTTGTGCGTGGACTTTGAGAACATTTTTATCCTACAGACCTGGAACTCTGTACCCAGTGAACGACTCTCCTCTTCCCTTCCCCCCTGCCCCTGACAATTGTCATTCTCCTTTTTGTTCCTATCAGTTTGACTGCTTCAGATACCTCATACAAGTGGAAGCAGGCATCTGATGTATTTCACTTTGTATAATGTCCTCAAGGTTCATCCACCTTGCAACTCCAGACAGACTTTCCTTCTATTTTTGAAGCTGCATTCCATTGTATGTGTATAACATATTGTCTTTATCCAGCCATCCGTCAGTGGACATTCAGTTTCCACGATGTGGCTATCTTGAATAATGTTTCAGTGAACATAGGTGTGCAAGTATCTCTTTGAGATTCCATTTCCCATCATACTGGGTATGTCTTGGAAATGAGATTTGCTGGATCATATGGTACTTCGATTTTCAATTTTTTGAGGAACATTCATACTATTTTCCGTAGCAGCGACACTATTTTACATTCCCACCAGCAGAGCAGAAGGGAACTGCTTTTCGCATATCATTGCCAACACTTTATTTTCTGCTTTGTTTGTCATTATAGTGACCGTCCTAATAGGTGTGAGGTGGTATCTCATTGTGGTTTTGATTTGTATATCCCTGATGATTAGCAATGTTGAACATCTTTTTCGCGTGCTCGTTGACCATCTGTGTATCTTCTTTGGAGAAATGTCTATTCAAGTGTTTTGCCCATTTTTAAGTCAGGTTATTTGGGGTTTGCTGCTGTTGTTGCTGAGTTGTTGTTCTTTATATATCCTGGATATTAGTACCTTATTGGATATGTGGTTTGCAGTATTTTCTCATTCTCTAGGTTGCTTTTTCATTTTGCTGTTTCCTTGGCTGTGCATAAGTTTTCAAGTTTGATATAGTCCCTGTTGTCTATTTTTGCTTTTTATACTATATGTTCCTTTGGTGCCCTAAGAAATCATTGTCAAATCCAACGTCGCAAGATTTTTTTCCCCAAATGCTTTCTTCTACAAGGGTATAGTTTGAGGTCTTAAGTTTAGGTCTTTAACCTATTTCGAGGTAGTTTTGTATGTGGCGTTAATGTAAGGGTCCCGCTTTATTCTTCTGTGTGTGGATATCCCATTTTCTCCGCACCATTTGTTGAAGAGAGACTCCTCTCTCCATTGTTCAGCTCTGGCAGCTTTGTCCTTTGATCCCATACATGGCCATGCACTTATTTGTGTCTGGTCTGCTCTGTTGGTCTGTTTATCTGTTTTCATACCAGAAACATGTTGTTTTAATTAATTTAACATGTGATTTTATAGGATGTTTTAAAATTAAGAAGTGTGAAGGTTCTAGTTGTGTTTTGTTTTTTTCTGTTACGATTGTTTGGGCTATTTGGTGTCCTTTGAAATTCCATATGAATTTTACTACAATTCTTTCTATTTCTGCAAAGAATGTCACCGACATTTTGACAGGGATTGTGTTGAATCTGCGGTTCACTTTGAGCATATTATGCACATTTTAACAATATTAAATCTTCCAGCCCATGAACACGATGTATTTCTATTTATCTGTGTCTTGTCTGATCACTTTCAGCAATGTTTTATAGTTTTCAGTGTGCAAGTCTTTTGCCTACTTGGTTAAGGTTATTACTGATTTTTTTATTCTTTTTAAATGCTATTATAGAAGGGATTGTATTTGTGATTTCCTTCAGATTGTTCATTGTTATTGTACAGATTTTCTGTTGATTTTATATTGTGCAACTTTTGCCGAGTTTATTTATTTTTTAGTTCTAGTAGTTTTTTTATAAAATCTTATTGTTTTCTACATATAAGATCATGTCACCTGTAAACAGAGACAGTTTTACCACTGCCTTCTCAGTTTGGATGCCTTTTATTTCTTCTTGCCTAATTGTCCTGGCTGGGACTTCCGATACAGTTTTAAGTAAAAATGTCAAGAATGGGCATTCTGCCTCTATTATTAATCTTAGAGGGAAAGCCCTCAGTTTTCCACCATGGAGTATGATGTCAGACACGGGCTTTAATATGCAGCTTTTATTGTGTTGACGTAAGTTTCTTCTAGTTCAGTTTGTTGAGTGTTTTTGTCAGGAAAGAGTGCAGGATTTTGTTAAACACCACAAGCAGACCCCAGCATGACAATTTTGATCAAAGAACCAATGAATGAAGCTTCTCTGTGGCAGGCTCTGGGGTCATATGCACTCACATCTCTGTGCTGTCTTGGCAGATTGGGTTCTGCTGTGCTTGGACTTGGCCCATAAATGGCACCATCAGCGATGCCCTCAGCTCCACTACTCAGTGATCGGGGTGTCCATGGGGCAAGCTGTCTGAGAAGGGAACCTAGGAAAAGGGAGGAGGACATGATGGGCATCTTCAGTATAGTGTCTTTCTCTTGGAATATATGAATTCTAGGAGGATTTGTTGGCAATTGTATTTTAAAGCCATAAGAATTTAATTTTTAGTAAAATTATTGGAGCATGAGGACATTTCAGTATGGAGATAGTTGGAATAACAGTTTAATTTGGTGTCAGTGAACGAACAATGAACTGCTTCATTTTTCAAGGTTAACAGGAACAAAATTTAAATGGTTGATAAAGTCTTTAAATGGTTGTTAAGATCCTGTGCCAACAAGGGTACAAGAAAGTGTTGTTGGCAGGATTATGAATTGTTAGATTTTGGAGACCAAATTGCATCTATGGATTGAACATGAAGGTTTGTTTCATCACTTCTAACCAGTGTGTTCACTTTGGAGAGTCTATCCCCAAAATATAATTAGATGAAGGCATGTGTAAAATTATATTTCAATGTAGCATTTTTGGAGTAGCTAGAAAAAACAAGCAAGCAAACAAAAAAACCTACAAAACAGCTTGAAACTCCATCAGTGGGAAATAACAAATTACAGAAAGAATTAACTTTTTTTTTGATCTGCAGAAATACTCATCATATATTTACTGAAGCAAATCCATTGCAGTGCGATGTGAATAATAAACATCTGTTAGGAACCCTGTAGAAATATAAAATCTGTGTGAATGCACACCAGCCCTTGGCCCAGTGACACACCAAACACACAGTGTTCTTGAGCTATATATATTTTTCTCATTAAAGGTTCAAAGCAAAAATACACACACAGAGGGGTTGGTTTAGAATTTGTATGTGTTATCTTACGCATATGTAAATATACACAGTAATACATTAAACTATTGATATTGATTACATGCAGAGAAATCTTGCTGTAGGTAGGAGAGAGAAGAAAGATCATTAGTTGGTGTAGAACTCAAAATTGTATTGACCTAAGGTATAAATGGAATAATGTTTAATAAAAAAGATCTTCAGACAAAAATATGGGTTTTGTTTTACCTAACATTGAAAAGATAAAGCTGGAGGAGCGGGGGGGTTGTGTGTGATTGCTTTAATAATTTTCCCCTCCCCTAGTTCATAGAAGTCTTTCTAGTATTATGGTGTTAGAAGTTGGGGTGTTGTGGCTGGTAAAATTGCCTGAAATAGAGAGAAGATATTTTAAATATGTCAGTCGTGAATTACCAAAGAACAGCCATTATGCATACACATATGTATATGCATACATATATCTCTATCTGTAACATATTCCATATATCCCCTACCTATCTATCTGCCTATTCACCCCCACTGATCTTTTCTTAGAGAAATGGTTGCATTCTGTACCTGATTTACTCCACTGTGCATTTGTCACTTAATATATTTAGGAATATTTTTAAAAATATAAGAGAAGCACTTTCATGTTGTTGAAATTTTAAGGATCTAAGCATAATTGGAATATACAAAAGTTTATATTGAACTTCAAATTTCTTTTTTTTAAGATTTTATTAATTTATTTATTTGACAGAGAGAGCACAAGTAGGGGGAACTAGAGGGAGAGTGAAAAGCAGACTCCCCGCTGAGCAGGGAGCCCAATGCAGGGCTCAATCCTAGGACCCTGTGATCATGCCCCGAGCTGAAGGTAGACTCTTTTTTTTTAAAGATTTTATTTATTTATTTATTTATTTATTTGACAGACAGAGATCACAAGTAGGCAGAGAGGCAGGCAGAGAGAGAGAGGAGGAAGCAGGCTCCCCGCTGAGCAGAGAGCCCGATGTGGGGCTCGATCCCAGGACCCTGGGATCATGACCTGAGCCAAAGGCAGAGGCTTTAACCCACTGAGCCACCCAGGCGCCCCGAAGGTAGACTCTTAACCAACTGAGCCACCCAGGTGCCCCTGAACTTCAAATTTCAAGTCCCTTTAACAGAGTTTTGAATTTTTTGTTAGCTCATCAGCTGTAGAGCATCATAGAGCTTATATCTGTGAGTATCTATATTCTCTAGCTGTTAGAGGCTGAAACCCATGAGCCCCAACCCCTTCACCTAGCAACCAGACAGGAGGTTAGATGAATGCCAGACTGAAGTCTTCCAAGTGCACAGACTCGAATGATTAGGAGGCTCAGCCATGTTGAATAGAGGAGTGAGGTGCTTTCCTCTGCCCTCTGGCACATCTAAAACCTCCACCAATGAGTCACTCTAGTGTTGTTTGATAATGTTTTTGAGATAGGATCAGTATGCTTTGTGGATCGGCAGCTCAGACAGCAGGATTTCCCTGGAAATGGGGAGATTAAAGGTTAATAGGATCCATGCCTTCAGAGCATTATGATGCCTGGGCCGATTGGCTTCTTATCCTTGTAGGTACAAAGGCAGTGTCTCCTGTCATTCCACAGGAGAATGGTCACATATCTTGAAGCCCAATGGTTTTGCCAATTAAAAGTCATTTTTTAAAAGACCTTATTTATTTATTTGACGGAGAGAGAGAGCACAAGCAGATAGAGCAGCAGGCAGAGAGAGAGTGAGAAGCAGACTCCCTGCTGAGCAGAGAGCCCGATGTGATGCTCCATCCCAGGACCCTGGGATCATGACCTGAGCCGAAGGCAGGTGCTTGACCGACTGAGCCACCCGGAGCCCACATATCTGACAATCTTGATGTTTCTTATAAAACCCAAGATGTAACCCAGACAAGGTCACTCTATATAATAACTAACCCGTCTTAATTCATTAAGTCTGTTTAACCAGTGTGCATCACAGTTGGGATACTGAAGTATAATAAATTACCAGTTGGGTTACTGAAGTATAATAAGTACCAGAAATCTAATACTGTCAATCTAAGGCACGCTGATAAGATTCTGATCTATACCGTTCCCTAAATAGACAACTGTGCATTTAGATAAACCAGCCTAAGTTCTTGCTTATATAGATATGGCCGTATGAAACACACGTGGGCTGCACAATGCATACTGCCGATCGCATTCTTTCTGTGAATGGAGCATCTGCGTACATCTGTCATTGTGCTAGACTTCGGTTCTGTAAAGGCAGGCAAAACAGGCAGCTCCTGCCTTCATGGGGTTCGGGGAGGTAAACAGTTAGCAGGTAAATAAATAAATATGTGCACACGCAGTACAAATACGCAGTAAGTGTTGCAATTGGAAAGCATAGTTTTCCCTGAAAAAGAATTGTCTCCCTTCCTCTTGGAAGCAGGAAACATTACGTGTCCTTGTTTATCTTT